>SNQJ01S0060879.1:32613-52597 GCA_010110895.2 Picea sitchensis
ATTTCTTCCTCAAATCAATACCATTAAAACTCAATTCGATCCAATATTGCTGCTACCTTGCCCTGTGAAAGAACTTTGTCCAAATCTGAGAGTGAATCACCTTGTTTAAAGCGCAGACCCCATTTGCCCAATGGCCCTCCTTGCTATTCCAAAACAATCATTTAAAAACCCCAACCCATGTTCTTTATAACTAGCCTAATACTTCTTCAAAAAAAGATATATCAGACAGAGAGATCCCTCTCTGAGTCTTGGAGGGCTAGATCCAAGACTCGAAGTAGTTTTGATGTTGCCTCTGTGATTGCCTCACAACCTTGGGAAAATTACAGAGTGCTAACAGAATGGCGACTCCACTGGGGACTCTTCCCAGTAGTACACTTCAAGCTCCAGCTCTGATCACTGATGGCGGACAGTGACCTGACACCACAAGGCTGAGATCATTCACTTGGCGACTCCAATCAACTCCAGACAGTGCCAACTCGAAGACTCCACTGGAGGAAGAACCCAAAGCATGGCCAAGTAGCCTAGAAAGACCAGGTACTCAAGCTCGAATTGCATTCAAGACATCTTTGGTTTTATTTGCAATCATGTCTTGTCTTTTTCTAAGCCTGATCAAAAGTATATTGTTGAAGAGTATTTTGACCATCAGTCAATTGATGAGTCTCAAGAGATCATATCCCCAATTGTAGATTATGTACCTGCTCATACTCATGTGCACATCCCAGATGCACCTGTAGAAACCCTAGTGAGACATAAGCCTCCTGCTTTGTCTCCTACTCTTGCTAAACCTCTGGATGGTTGTAAGCCCCTTGCTTCATCCCCTGTTCTTGCAAAAATCCCAGACCGATATCAGCCTCTAGATTTGCCTCCCATTCTCAATGACCTCCCTGTCAATTACATCAATAATCTGCTCAGGTTTGATGGAGAGAATGCCAAGATCACTGCTGAAAAACATATGCAAAACCTTGAGGATTTCCTTGACCTTTATGAGGTTGAAGATGATGATGTCTGTATTAGGATGTTTGCCCTGTCCTTGGGAGGTAAAGTTAAAGATTGGTTCAGAAATCTGCCAGCTGCAAGCATCAGAAATTTTCATCAGTTCATGCAAGTGTTCTTGGATAGGTGGGTGATCAGGGGAAATGTTTTCCTCATCTTAGAAGAGTATGAACACTTGAAAAGAAAGCCAGGGGAGACAGTACAATAGTTCTCAACCAGATTCAATGATGTGTATCATTTAATACCTGTGGATGTAAGGCCACCTCTTGGTTTAGCTAAATTGCATTTCCCAGAAGCCTTTGATCCTGAAATGGCTTTCCAATTAAGAGAATGGAACACTACAAGCCTCGAAGAAATGCAGAGCATTGAAGTTGATGTGGAGACCAACTTGTTGATCAAGAGGTCAAATTTAAAGGATAATGAAATGGAGCAGCTGAAGTCATCGGAAGCTAAACTGGAGATTTTGGCCAGTACCATGAAAAAGCTGATGCAGAAGATTAACATAAAAGATGAGCTTGTTGTCCAAAGACATCATGTTCCACTGATTTCAGAGAAAGAAAAGGTCATTGTTTCCAAACGTTTTGCTGCTCATCCTGGGTACCATGGTTTGAATAATGATTCGTTCATGTATTCAATTCACAGCATAGTCAAAGATGAAGCTCCATCTCAATTTGTAGAGGAACGACCAGCTGATATGATGTGCATGCTTGATGACATTCCTTACTTGGATTGTCCACCCAAGTGGGATTAGTATGATGATGATCAGGAAGCTAAAATAGGGGTTGAATGTTTAGAGAAACTGACAGCATGTCATTGGCAGGAAGAAGATCATTTACCATTCAGATGCGACAATCATCCCTTGCACAACAGTCATGACAGCGATGAGAAATGTGCAGAAAATGTCAGAGTAAGTGAAGACACTTTGTCCTTATGTTTCTCATCTTTCCAATTTATGAAAAGAAACTCTAGGTTAGTTGTAAATAGTGAAGACATAAATGTCTCTGATCAATCAGTTGAAGATGCCATTAAGGATATGGAGACTGTTTTAAACCCAGAATCGCAGCCCTTGACCTACATTGATTTTCAAATTCCAAATGAAAGATTAAAGCCTGAGACAAACTGTGAGTTAATCCAAAATAACTCTGTACCATTGTACTTTAATTCATTTCAAACGTTGAAGGAGACTCTTGAACAAGAGTTGAAGGATAAATACATAAAAGGTCAGGAAATTTCATTTGAGTCGATGCAGGAGTCTTGTCAATCTTTTTAGGATCCCATAGCTAATCGATTGGATGGCCTGTGTGGTCAAAGTCTTCCTTCATCGTCCAAATATGGGATAAAACGCTGTTATGATATTGACATGATCAGGTAGTCAACATCTTTGTCGTTTGCAGCAGATACATCATTTCACAAACCATCAGAGCATCTACAGTCACGTGAGGAAGTGTTGAAAGACACAGAATGCATAGATGAAAAATCGAGTCTTGAGGCTGAGTTGTTTAAAGTTGAAAATCAAAAGATGGGCCAAACCTATGCTGATCCTGTAGCTACCTATATGGAGAAATTTTTTAATACAGGATATTTTTCTGTGGCCGGTGTTTTTCCTATGGTTTGGGTTGATCAAATCTTATGCAAGGGAAAGCACGGTGGAAGTTACTCTCAAGCACGAGTAACCGACTTATTTCTGAGTTTCATCACAGACAGTGAAAGAACAGAGCCACTAAATCAACTGCTGGATTGGCTCCATTGGCATTTTTCCATTACCTAGTTGATCAATGATTGCAGTAGGGTAGGTAGGAAAAAATGAATAAGCTCAGCATTCTAAGCATCTCTTTTTCAACAGTGTTCATTTGATTTCATTCCAGTTGCAATATCAAAACATGTACAAGTTGCAGAATAAGTTTTTGGGATCAACCCAATGGGTAAATCTCTGGTCTGCATGTTTAGAAGTCTGTGGTTCTTGACACCTCCTGAAAGAAGCTGCCATCCCCAGGTGGAGCCTATGTTGGGGTCCTATAATTATAGGCGAATTGATTCTTCGACTGTTGATTTGGCGTGATGACGAAGTCCTGGCTCAGGTGATTCCGCTTCCTCCCTCCATTCTTGTCGCTCAATCCTCCATCACCCTGCTGCATCCTTCATACACACTGCACCCTCTTCCCCCTTGTCTTTTGTCAGCCTCCATTATCCCGCCACCTTCTCCTGTCCATAAGCAAACAGACTTAGGATAAACAAGACTAGCAATAAAGTTAGTATAGGTTAAAATTGATTAATAAACAACTAGTTTAATAATTGATTAATTATTAATTAACTATTAATTAATCAATTATTAATTAAGTTAAAAAATCTAGGTTAGTAATTAGTTAGTAACTAGGTTAGTTTTAATTAAATAAAAACAAATCATAAAAAATTAAAAAATTGAGTAAAACAATTAAAAATAAAACATAAAAATATTTTAAAAAAAAACAAAACATATAAATAAACACAAAATATTAAAAAACATTAAAAAAACATTAAAAAACAAAAAGTAATAAATATATTAAAAAATATATATATAAAAAACATTATATAATAAAACAAATAAAATAAATAAAATAAATAAAATAAAACATTAAAAATAAAACAATAAAACAAAATACACAAATCAACGTATAACATGAAACATATATTAACACTATTAATAAAACAAATAAAACCAAAACTTAAAATACAAATAAACCTAAGTCTACCCCACTCACCCANACTCCCCTACGTCACATTCCCCTCATACTCCACTCACCCATCCCCCTCACGTCACTCCCACCTACCCTACGTCACCCTCCACTCACCTTACCACCCAAACTCCCACCCACATTCTACAATGCACCCCCCATCCACTTACCATACTTTTTAATCAACGGATAATATAAATTACGGACCCCCCCACCTTCCAGGGTTTAACGAGAAGGGGGGTCCGGAATTGAATTAACACTTATGCAGATCTGAACGGCCCAGGGATGACCACCTAGATCGATGGACTAGATTGAATTTCGGACCCCCCCGGGCGTTCTACATTTAACGAGGGGGGGGGTCTTTGGAATACCGCCCCCCGAAGAAAAACCACTTTTCTAAAAAAATTACCATTTTTGCCTATTTTACCACGTCCTCTTCCAGATCGATTTTTGAGCAAACGGAGACGAATTTTGAAAATCCAAGAGAGATTTTTTCTCAGCACGGGCTGAAGAAAAAAAACCTCTCTCATTTTTTGCAGAGGAGCTACGAGCAGGGAGAATCAAAGACATCTTTGAGGCCTATTTTTCCAGATTTTCAATTTTCCTTTTCAGTCCCGATCTTGCAGGAGCTGTTACGGCCAGCTGGGGACAAATTTGGCGAAACCGAAGGAGGTTTTTGCTCATCACATGCCCGTCTAAAATAAAATCCTTCAGTTTTCACCCAGGTGTCATCATCGAAGAGAAAAATGTATATGTTCGGACCCCTGTTTCACAGAAAACCGATTCGTTTTTCATGGCAGAAAACTCCAAATTTTGTGGGAGTGGTGGCTATTTTTGGCCGAGGCGGTTAAACGAACTTCCAAAACTAATTGGGATGGTCTATATTATTTATTGAGATGATTTTAATGTAAAATGGTTCGACCTGTGAGGTTCCAGGAGCATGGGCTGTGTATGACCAGAGAATATTTTTGTAATATTTTGAGATGAGCAATCAGCAATGAACATGTTTTCTTTTACAGGATTCCTGTGTGGTGAGATTGGTGGTGTTTTTCTCTGTTTAATGTTTTTCCTGTGATCATTATGCTTGTTTTCAGTTCTGATTATCAAAAGGAAAGTAATAGAAGAATAATTTATTAGTAGATACTCTGCTTCTAAGCTTTTGATGATCTTTATGTTTTCTACTAAAGCTTAGTTCAGGAATTCTTAGCTGCTCCTGTGCCTGGCTTTTATCTCCCCTATTTCTTCCTCAAATCAATACCATTAAAACTCAATTCGATCCAATATTGCTTCTACCTTGCCCTATGAAAGAACTTTGTCCAAATCTGAGAGTGAATCACCTTGTTTAAAGCACAGACCCCATTTGCCCAATGGCCCTCCTTGTTGTTCCAAAACAATCATTTAAAAACCCCAACCCATGTTCTTCATAACTAGCCTAATACTTCTTCAAACAAATATATATCAGACAGAGAGATCCCTCTCTAAGTCTTGGAGGGATAGATCCAAGACTCGAAACGGTTTTGATTTTGCCTCTGTGACTGCCTCACAGCCTTGGGCAAATTACAGAGTGCTAACAGATCCATGTCATCAAGATTATACATAGCCACAAGAAATACACTGTGGATATATGTATTAGAAAATGTAGATTCGAACATAGCCACGAGACATACAAAGTGGATCTGTGTGTCAAATACAAATCATAAATACTCCATCGCAACCTGGACCAAAATGACACGATCCAGGGTCTTCGATCTCGTCGTCCGTAAGTACGAATCTAGCCATGTGATTACAGGTGTTGAAGTCTAACATGGTAGAAACAACTTGATTACCGGTCATTGATGAAAACCATTAACAGGTGTGAGGGAAATCACCATTGATGTCAATGGCTCCCAAGGTACTTTAGCACAATCCAACGAATGTGAATAAATGAGATGAATTCAAACACTCGATGGAATCTCTTGATTAGAGACCAATGATGTGAATCCATTGTCAAAAGTGAAGAGACCTACCATTGAGGTATGCAGGCTCTAAGGTATTAAACGATTTCTAAGTCTTGTTCCTGGATGATGAGTTGAAGTCGACAGGAAAAGAATCATCATAGGAGGGCCTTGATGTATCCCCCATCAATGACACAAAATAAGTAATAGATTTAGGGTAGATCAAAGTTTGAACATGATTCAAAACTAACACAGGGAAGGACGACATGGTAAGGAATGACAATGCAGATGGCCAACTCGAGAGATGGCTTGTTTGGACTTATCTTGAACATATGAATGACATGACATTGGTCTTGGCAGCATTGACTCAAAGATGACCCAAGATATGAATTCTAAGAAGGCCAGACAAGAGAAAAATGGATTTCCCAACCCAGATTCAAATGACGAAGGGGGTGTCATGTTCAAGAGTGACTAGTACTACCACTAACACAGGTACATAAATACATCTCTTTCCCAAATTTCCCCCCACCATTTTTGGCGAGTACCTCTTTATTTTTATGCAATATTGAGGAGGATAACATATGCTTGTTGATGTAATCTCATCCTTCGGATGAGTCCCTCAGAGTAGTTTTAACAAACCCTAAGTAGGAGTGGTTTGGTCCCATGTGGGTCTTTCGATGTTTGTTTAACGAGTCCAAAGATAGAAAACTAGGGGGTTTTTCATGTTTATAGACTCTGAATAAACACATTAAAGAGAACTCTCTCAGTTCCTTTTTCGTAAAATAATTCGATGAGACCGAAAAAGTGATAAACTATCGCCCATCAAACGTTTTCTTCAAATACTTTTATGAGCGTGAAAAGAACAAGGTCGCTCGATAATCTTTTCATTTTTATGGAGTGTGAAAAGAGATTAAATGATACTCCATGTGTGTCTCTTTTTGTGTTACCAAGACGAGTACAAAAGGATGACAAAAGTATACTCGGTTGCGTTCTCATAAATTTTCGAGCACGAGAACGAACAAAGAGTGAGCTCGAGGTTTTACTAAAAAACCCTAAAAAGTATCGCTATGCATAACTAAAATAAATTATAGAACCAAAAGGCATACTCCATTGATTAGGACTTTAGTCTTCCTCCTGCAAGAACCAAGACACTCACGAGACTATTATTTTTGAAGGTTGATGACCAAACACATTTATATAATATAAAATATTATGAAAAAGATAAAAAATGAAATAAATAAGAGAAAGAGCTCTTTTCTACCATTTCATTTGTATTTGGTCAAGAACTTGTCAAAAAACCCCTTTTTCATTGCTTATTTAGCCGGTCAATTATGAAGAGAACAGATGATCAATCGACGAACGGTTTCCGTGAAAACAATAAGTGTTTCATCTTCTTCCTTTCCAATGGTTTAAAATTTGTTTTTGGTGGTCAAAAAATGATTTTTTGGGTGATTTTTGGGTCGGTAGGTGTGCGTTGGGGCCACTGCAAGTGGCCAATATCAGGCCCAATGGCTCGCCTGTGAAAATCCCGCACTGTAATTGAAGTTCAGTTGTGGCGACCGAAAACCCAAAAAGAAATGCATGCGTTGAACCAAAAAAGAATCCAAAAATGATGATAAAAGTTATTAACTGTCTTCTCCCATTCCTATGCAAGTGTTTGATTGCAAAAATGTTGGAATGGAGAGAACGTGAGAATGAAGATGATGAATCTATGGCTTTGAATGATCCATGAACCATTGATGCTCTTCGACAATGTGTCCTATTGAAATTTTTCAAGATCCAGGGCACGAGATCCCAATGGAGACTATTAGAGTACTTGGTCCATATGTGGGATGCAGAACATCAAGTATTTCACATAGGTGTTCATGTCCTCACCTTGGACATTAAGGATATTTACTTTCTGACAAGGCTATCCCATCATGGAGCATGTGTGAACATGACAGGGGGTTGAGGTGGTGGCTTTTCGATGAGTGAGTATATCCATCGACACTGTGAACCTGAAGCCAAAAGGTGCAAAGGTAAAGTGGCTATCCGAGGTGTGCAGGATCTGACTCTCAGAACCATCCTCTTTACCATTGCATGGATGGCAGGAAGCACATCACCGCACATGGCACTCCAAAGTTATTTTCAATATGACATTGAAGGTCTGGAACCTCAAGTATTCAATTGGTGTGATGGCGTGCTCCGCAGTATGAAGTTGCAACTCACTAAAAGCAAGAGAGGAGATCTAAAGCATTTTGGGTATGGGTCCATTTTGGTGTCTTTCTTCTTAGAAAGAGTCCCCCATTTGTGACTACAGGTAGAGTGAGGAATACCAGCCCCACGAGACCCAAGAATGAAATGGTGGTGTGACCTTATGGCTCGGCACGTAGTGAGCCCTATTATCAAGTACAATGATGCATTTTTTGATTGGTTAAGGCCCCAAATATTGATGATTGATGATTATGTGTATGTCGGCCTAGACTTTTGGGGTGATCCCGAATTTTCTCTACCTAAGGGATTTCAGTGGGGAGATCTATGTAATAAAGACATTTTGTTTTTTTATAGTGTTTTGTGGTTTTTAGAATATTAGATGTTTTTTGTGTTTTCGATCTAAAGACTAATCAAAGACTTTTGACTATGCAGATGTAGGACCACATCGACCTCCGGGCACATCTTCGATCTAGAGGTGAGGAGAGGCATGTATGGTAGCAGGGAGGGATGCCAACGACTATGAGGCGATGGAGTAGAACTTAGAAGGCTTGACGATAGACATTCCCAATATGTCGATCGAGGAGGTCCCGAGGCGTTATTAATGCCATACTATAGGTGTGTCCAGCTCACTTAGTCGGTTACTTCGAAGGGTAGCATGGGTAGTAGTGTGCTATCGCGAGCGACATCCATGATGCTATTTTGTAGGAGCCATGGGCTCTATATTTTGATATTTTGTTCATGGGATGGAAAACACTTTTTGTAAAACATTTTCATTATATATATACATGAGACATCTACCGGCTTACTCTACTTTTATATACAATGTGTAATGTATGATTGGATTTATAAATGTATCAAATATCTGTCTAAAACATAATTAACCAATGCATCATTTAATGTATTTAGACATTTAGGAATGTGTTGATACTCAATGTAATCAAAGTAACACTCCAGGAGATGAATTCATAAATATACCCGTAACAAAGTAGGACTTCAGATAGTATAAATATTATTTAACTGTAGAACTACTAGCTGCAAGTCAAGTCGTACAACCATTCGGCGAATCCTGAGTGAAATAGCATCGATCAACAATTCAATGACTGCGATATTATTGGTTGCCTGACCAAGGAAAATACCTTGTAGAATGATAAGTTCGTCCATGGGTGCATAGTTTTCCCAAGCAGTAGAAGCTAGGTTCTGAGTACTACGACTAGCACCATCGGCGAAGCCAATGTAGGGTAGAGAAGACGTCGACATCTAGAAACCAAGCATAATGCAAGGTAAGCAGTTGGGGTTCGAAACCAAATAATGAAAAGAACACAAAAAGTATGATACAGTTAAATACAACTCATGCAAAGATATTCTAAGCATAGTACTTTTTCAAGTTGTTATCACCCCATAAATTATGGGAATCAACTGATGACTTTGATATTATGGATATTATCTATATCTGGTGCTCTTATTGGCAATTGATTTTTCATTTTGCAAATAAGAAAAGAAAAAAGAAAGAAAAAAAAAGAAAAAAAAAAAGAAAAAGAAAAGAGGGCATAAAAGAAATGAAAGAAAAGCCCCATGCAATAATAGTAACTTGGCCATACCTTTCAAGCATGGCCAAGTTCTTTTTAAATTTGATGTTCATAGGTTAGCGAATAAATATGACCAGACTGTCTAATCCTGGTCAGATAGTCCCTAGGTTAGATTAGTGAATAAATCTGACTAGACTGTCTAATCCTGGTTAGATAGCCCTTAGATAGAGTAATTTCTTAACCCAACAGTTTAATCTGGGTTAATAGTCCTAGGAAGATAGGTTAGCATGTAGGTTAGTTGCTTGATTTGCTTCACCACCCATGAAACC
Organism: Picea sitchensis; assembly: GCA_010110895.2. Classification (NCBI taxonomy): domain Eukaryota; kingdom Viridiplantae; phylum Streptophyta; class Pinopsida; order Pinales; family Pinaceae; genus Picea; species Picea sitchensis. Next base: position 42,300 of record SNQJ01S0060879.1, read on the forward strand.
AGATTGGTGAAAATGCTACCCCATGTCTCCATTGCCTTAAAATAGTTTAGACGAAGTCCCCTTGGTGGTGTTTATGTGAAAAATTGGGAAAAACCCATAAAATGCTTTATATCCTAAGTTTTTCCCCAAGTACATATTTCTCCGCTCCCTGATCTATGTTTCTTGCACTTATCAACGGTCTCGATCATAGCGCTAAGATCTACGGCTCACAGCGCATTCCAGACCCCCTCGACCATTCTGCTTTTAACCGGGGGGGGTCCGGAATTGGTAATAACATGGGCACTCATTTGGATGGCTCAGGGAGGAGCACTTAAATCTACGGTCCACAATGGATTCTGGACCCCCCCCCTGTTCGTTCTTCCTTTAACGGAGGGGGGGGGGNGTGCTAAGATCTGCGGCTAGGAAACAAGCGCGCATATCAACGGATCACAATGGATTTCAGACCCCCCCTGGTGTTCTTCCTTTAACCGAAGGGGGGGGGTTCTGGAATAGATATTTCCTTTTGGCAGGCCCCTGGTCATACGTGGCGTCAGCCTATTGGTCCTCAAGTCCCATCCCACACATGCTATCTGACAGTCCCATCACTCATGGATGTCATCCTCCACTGAGTCCACTTGTCCTACTTGTTCCTGGGGTCGTGTCCCATCCCATAACTACTGTCAGTCCCTGCTGTCAGTCCTTTACCCTTTACACTCATGACCAGCCCCTTATGGCGAATTTCACTTCCCATCACCTCCAATCCCTAGCAGACACATCAACCATCCGTATGTTTTGGCCACCGTCACCTGCCATACCACCCCCAAGTGGCCCGTTGTCCATTAATAACTGGATAACATACCCTTTGTCATGCTTACCATTTTTCCCGCGTCCAACTGACCCCAGTTTTAAATAAAACTACCGTTTTTCCTCTTCATTCACTCTTCATCCATCGCACCAGAAAATTTTACTCTTACGCCTCCATTGCTTTTTCGCCACCCTCATCCATAATCAGTATACCCCACTAACATTGTGTTTATTGCAAGTATTTTTGTTGAAATGGTGTCAAAGCCAAGACAAGCGGAAGAAGAAGAGAATCCTTTTCTTCCTCCTCCTGTCAACCTGGACAAAATTCCCTTGGTTGATAAAGATCGATTGATCGCAGATACCATTTGCGACTTCGATTTTTCTAATCTTCAGTCATGGCTCTGGGAGGTGTTCCTGGACCAGAGTGACAAAATTGGACTCTGGGAGTCCAATTTGCCCCTATATCTCTTTCTCCAAATTCATCATTTCCCTGAATTCGCCCTCAAATGCCAAGCCCATTACATCCCCGACGAGAAGGCCATCGTCTCTTCATCTGGAGACGTCCTCTTCTTCATCACTCCTGAAGACATTGACCAGATGATGCAAATTCCCCATGCTGAATCTGCGTCCCCTTTCAATTTAGAAATCCTCACTGAGTTATATCAGAAAATAACCTTTCCTCAGAGAGCTCAAATATTCGAGCTTTGCCTCCCCACTTCTGCTCAACTCCCTTCCACCAATCCCCCTTACCCTTCTTCCATGTTCTCCACCAAAGGAAACCAAATCGTTTCTTCCCTTTGTGCCCTGCTTGGTTACTATTCTGACCAATGGGTAGATGAGCCCATCCTGGGTTTTCTGTCCATTTTCTCAAACGATGAAAATCCCACAACGCAGTTCGACTACAACACTTTCTTGGCCGATAATATTCACGAACAATTCGTGAATTTTTCCACAGAGGGCATGTTCAGATATTCTTCCATACTGGCGTACATGTTTGTTTACTTTCAAGCCAACAAATTCAGTTTCTCTATGTAGAAGATGGATGCAGACGGAAGGCCCCAGCCCGTCACAGCATGGACTTCTCTTCTGAAGCGTAACTCTGCTGAATACGACTTCAAAGCTTTCATTGACCAGTTTTACCACCCAATGGTAAGCATGTTGAGTGGTAGGCATGAGCCATGAATAAATGATGAAATCCAGAGAATTCTGCATCTCTCGGACAACACAAAGATAGGAGACTTGTACTTGTACCAGAACCACACCAAAATCAGAGTTTTCGTGTGCGAATTAGCACCCTACAAGCTGCCAAAATATGTACCAGTAAGAATTTTTGCATTAGAATATATTAGGCAGATAATGAATTCAGATGACATTCATTTTGTTTCCTTGAAGAAGAAGCAGCAATTGAGAATCAAGGGGCAGATTGGTTCTTTCATCTGCAATAGTCGAGGCACAGGGGAAAAAGCGGATAGAATGTTGAAGGAAATGAAATTTTTTACGAGTTTCACCTGGCACTATGATCCGTGCAGGATCATTTCGGAAATGAGGGTGAAAAATAAGAATGTCTTGTATGCTCATGAGTCCAAGCCAGAGATCGAGAAATTTGCAAATCAGACAGTATGGGTGCCTGACACTTTGACGGATGTGGAAAAGCTAGTTGAAGTGGAACAGCAGGTGCCCTCAATGAGTGTGCCACCCACTACCATACCTCAGGTTGCTAATGAAAAAAGGCCTCGACAGGAGTCATCTCCACCTATAACAGAGGTGTCATCAGAGGAGTTCCAGATACACACCAAGAGGCCAAAGACAATTTCAACGCCTGGCACGACAGTAGAACAAGAAGTTTTGACTACCACAATAACTACCACAGGGGTCAATATAGTCACTCTACCTTTCGGTTCGAGCCAGCATAAGGCAATCACAACAGAAATACCGAAGAAATCCACTGAGTCTCCCCTGGATACTCAGCCAAGTAAAACTGGTCCCAAGTTGGGCATTTTCGAAAAGTATGAATTGATCAAGAAGAAGAACCAGACACTCACTAGCAGTACTTATGCCCAGTTTCGGAAGCAGTCGTCCACAGCTCAGCATAGGCTTCTTTCGGCATTTGACACAGAAAAGGGAAGGATGCACATGGCTTACCTCCAAGCGCAGGTACCGGATCCCAAGGTGATATCAGACTACAAAAAGGCCACCTTCGAATTCCAGGCAAAGGACGTGCATCCAACAAATCAGATGGATCTGCACAAACAAACTGGGGAGATGGTTTTTCACACATTGGCACACGCTTCAGCTTCTACAGCAAAATTTTAGGTATCATTGAACAACGCTCAGACACAACTCAAGCTGGAGAAAATATCATCTTTCGCAAAAGACAACAGAATCAGGATGTTGGAGGAGATGGTTCTCAAGATCGATTATGACCCTGTGAACATCAAGCCTACAGAAGAGATGATAAAAAATAAAAATGATGACATCGCATCCTTAAGAAAACAGCTGAAGCTCCCGCCCACAGAGGACTCACAGGCAAAGGAGATAGCAGAGAAGGAAGGTGAGAAGGATGAGATGCTAAAGTTACTCATGGAGTAGAATGCTCAGCTCAAAGAGATGGAGGCTGAGATGGAGAGACTACTAAAGGAGAAAGAGAAGATGAAGCCGATGGAAGGCATTACATTGAGCGCTATCCCAATTGCAGAATTGAGCACAGCAATAGTGACATCAATACCATCTGCAACACCAATGTCACTACCAGAAGGAACAACGGACCTTGCCAAGTCTATGGAGAAAATGAACCTGCAAGAGACAGAAATCAGCAGGCTTAAGAAAGAAGTGGAGAACCTCCAAGAGCTCAAGACTTCCTTCCAGACAAGCCTATCCAAAGAAAAGCAGGTAAACCAGAATATCAGGAAGGAGTTACAGCAGCTCCAAAAGCAAACAATGGCAGGGAAGACTTTGGCTAAGGTCAAAGAGATTGTATGGACAGACATCACCAAGTCCATAAATAAAATCTGGCCAATGATTCAAATCATGTTTGAACAAAACGAGTTGCTCCAGAGGAGCAAACAGGCTATTGAGAAAATCAGAGTGGAGCTGGGAGACATGCAAGCACAAGCAAATGAGATCATCAGGTTCTTGAATTCCAAGACCAGGGAGGAACTAGAAGAACTAAAGATCGAGGACAGAACAGAGACTATACTTGAAGTAAAAAAGGTTTTAACCAAGAGAAGTCTAATTCTTCAGTTCAAGGAAAAGGTTCAAGTCATGGATCAAGGAGTACAGAAGTTCTTCAATAAGATAGATGTTCTCCAAAAGAAAGGCCTACCTGGTCTGAAGGTCATTAATGACAGACTAATGACACTCCCTGATTACAAGAAGAGATTGGCTGAAGTGTCTAAGGACAGTTCCAAGTTTATAGGGATACAAGGGAGCATCACAGGCAAAGAGTTCATGGATGCCCTGCAGTTGGATATTAGTATCCAACACGAGATTAAATACATATTCCTCATTAAGCCTACATTTGCTAAGTATACATACATGGATGAAGTGTATCGGAGATTACTTAAAGTCATAGTTCCAAGTCATCTCAGATGGGAAGAACTTTGTGATCTGTTAGATTAGCAGATGAGTTGTCACAATCCAGTCACCTGTCCAGTCAGAAGAGGTTGCGAAGACACCTCGCCAACGACCTACCCCAGAAATTCCGCATGCAGTTGTATTGAGTCATCAAGCAGTTTTGATTAGTTAAATTAGTTAGACTAAAAATAGAATGAGCACGTCCTGATCAGTTATGACAGGAACGTTTGTAATTTGAATTATAAATAATTCAACTTTCGAAGTATTGAGGGTTGTTGATTGGCACACCCTATTGCTATCAAACTGTACTATTTTTGAAAAGATCTGCCATTAATAAAGAGGAGGCACTTTTATAGGATTCTTGCGTATGTTCACTGGTGATGTCGATCTTCTAAGTTGAATGTTTTTCTTTCTTTGTAATCATTGTGTTTTTCTGGAACTAATCTTTATGAATAACATAATGTTGCAGGATTTATCTTTGATACCCTGTTTCCGATTCTAAAGGTTTTATTGTTTATCTTCTGATATCTTCGATTAAGAAATTCTTAGCTACTTGTTAGTTGAAGTAATCTTTCTTATCTTTTCTTCTGTCCATCATTTTAATTACTAAAGATCTAGTGAGTATATTATCTCTCCCTGTGAAGGTCTTCTTTGGCGTTTTTGGTTGTATCTCATATCTAATTAAACACAGACCCCATAGCCCAATGGATGTGTAGACCGTCTCAACCAATTTAAAAAACTCTTTGACAACAAAACCAACATTTTCTTTACCTAGCCTAACACCTGAAATTAAAAACAAAGCTAAATCATATAGAGAGATCCCTCTCTGAAGCTGGAAGGGCTAGATCCCAGCTTTAAAAGTGGTTGGATAAGGTTACCTTTGTAGATTTCTTCTTTTTCAACCTTTAGGAAATTTACCAAGTGCTAACATAATTGGCGACTCCACTGGGGAAGAATTAAAACTGACAATCTCGTGTTTTCTTTCCCCTAAAAAGAACGTTTGATTCCGAGAATAAAGTAATGTTTAGAGGTTGATTAACTCTGTATATATTATTTTCAGACTCATAAAATTAAAAATAAATAAATAAATATATATATAAACCAAAAAGAGTTCTGGCTCCCAAGAAAGTTCACACTAGATCTCATCCAGACCCAGAACTTTCTACAGCGATAGATAATCCCAAACACTTGCTCAGGCGAAAGACCTCAGCTACCAGTTCAATGAGTTATGCTCCCCTTCATAAGTCTCCTTCCTTTTCCGGAGAACCAGATATCTTTCAAAACCTTGATCTTGATCCCTTTCCGCAACGAAACCTGGTTAGAACATGGTCTGAAACCTTTGTGTCTAGGCTCGTTTTTGACCCAACTGTGTTGCAACCCCGAACCCCCGAAGTCTTGTCTCCTATGACTAAACTACAAATCACTATCTCAGCACCGCCTAGTCCTTCCTCGTCCTCGTCTTCAGTCGCTACCTCTCCAACCATCCAGGTCATCGTCCCACCTCCTCCACCCATCATGGCAGCTCGATATGCCCCTTTGGTGTTGGCCGCACTGCTACATGCCATGCCCCAAGACTACCAGACAAGACTTCCGCAGTTTGATGCAACCGGAACTTTAAACGCACAACAACATGTGGATAAAATGAACGACTACTTTGATTTGCAAGAAGTTGACGAAGTTGCCGTTCAAATGATACTTTTCGCCCAGAGTCTGATAGGAGACGTCAAGAAATGGTTCAAAGCTTTACCCGCCACCTCAGTTCCTGACCTTGTTGCATTCCAGAGAATTTTTCTTGACAGATGGGAGGTAAAGAAAAACCCTCTCCAAATACTGTCAGAATACGAGAATATAAAAAGAAGCCAAGGTGAGACGGTACAAGATTATTGTACCCGTTTTAACAACTTGTATAATGCAATCCCAACTGAAATCAAACCTCCCCAAGGTTTGGCATTGATTAAATTCCCTGATGGATTTGATGCTAACATGTCTTACCAATTAAGAGAAAGAAATGCTGCCACCCTTGAAGACATGCAGAAAAGTGCTATTAGTGTGGAGGCTAATCTGTTGGCGAAAAGGGCAAGTCAAAGGTCAGAAAGGAGGGTCACGATCAAAGAAGAACCTTCCACATCTACCACAAATTCCAGATTAGATTCTTTGACCAGGGAAGTGGAACTAATGATGGAAAGGATCACTGTGTTAGATAGAAATCCTCCCAGAGACAATGCACCTGCTCCTCAGGTCCAAAACCCCAATTTCAGGAGAAACCCTCCTCAAATAAGACAAAGAGATCCTCGAGATCAAAGAGACCAGAGGGGCCCAGATCAGTAGATCAGGCCTCCCTTGCAAGAAAACTATGCTGATGAAGGGGGGGAAGTAATTGAGGAATTGGAGGACACTCATATCAACCTCATGGGCATTCACGACAATGAGGCCATTTTCCTTACTCAAGAAGAGCAGAAACTATTTCTGCTAAATCAAACAAAGGTAAGTGAGGAGGCCGAAGATGTAGAACAACAGGCCTTTGAAAACACTATTTTGGAGGTGCACCGTCAATACAATCTGTGGAGTAAGAAGATAGAAGGAAATTCCTCGAAAAAGATGACCGAAATGCAGAAGGTAGCTGAGACTGAGAAAACCCTTGAGCCAACTACTGCTGAGAAAACTCCTGAGAAGACCACTACTGGAAAATATTCTGAGAAGGGTAAAGTCGACGCTCCGGTGAAGAAAAACATCACCATACTAAAAAGACCAGCACAGCCCGAATTTTCACCTATTAATCCACCCAGTGCTTATGAGCAGAAGAATATGGGGGACCAACCAGAATCAATGAGTCAGACCCAAACTCCTGCACCTTTTAGCCTGGAGGGAGAATTGGCCAAAATAAAAATTCCTATCCCACTTACAGAGTTGATGAACAGAGGCGGTTATCGTTCACAGGTAATAAAAGCACTGGCCATTGAACCTGACATAGGCACTAAGGCCTTGACTATTGGATCAGTGACTCATTCAAACACTGTGAACCTTACTGACGATCACCCCGAACTTATTTTCGGACCTGAAGTGGATGGTCGAGACGATACCGGTGATGTAGCTCCCTTTTACATTAGTTTGAACATACACGATTTGATATTGCATAATGCTATGCTGGATTTAGGTGCCTCACATAATCTGATGCCTAAAGCAGTAATGGAAAAACTAGGATTGGAGGTCACTAGGCCTTACAAAGATCTACACTCGTTTGACTCCAACAAAGTCAAATGTATTGGTTTGATTAAAGATTTATGCATCACCCTGGTTCAGATCCCTTCAAAAAGCATGGTAATGGACGTGGTGGTTGCAGACATCCTGCCAAAGTATGGTATGTTGCTATCCCGGTCTTGGGGAGCTAAGTTGAAAGGAACCCTGCAACTGGATATGTCTTACGCCACTATCCCAGTGTTTGGACAATAGAGGAGGTTATATAGAGAAACACTGATGAACTATATGGTTAGTAGTCAAGAGAAACCTCATAATTACCCCCTTTACTCTGCTCATTCAGATTTAGATTCGTTCATCTTGTACAATGATGGTGATACGGAAGAGAAAGATACTCAGCTGATGGAAGATGTATCTAGTCAAGATGAAGGTCCAGAAAGCGGTGAGGCAGCAAAGACGAAAAGTGTAATCACTGAAGATTTCCCCGCTGATTTTCTGAGTATGGATTTTGATGGAGCTGTGAGTAAAGAAGGAGCAGGAGCTAGAGTCTGGTTGCATAATCATCGAAAAAGGTATTTAGAGAATCATTCCTACAAATTAAATTTCCATTGCACTAACAACATTGCTGAGTATGAAGCTTTAATGCTCGGTCTGAAGCTGTTGAAAAAAGTTGGTGCTAAGCAGATAATGGTAAGGGGTGACTCTGAATTAATAATTAATAAAATTAAAGGAGAATATGTCGCTAAACACCCACGCCTTAGAGCCTACATGAATGTTGTTCTTGATGCTTTGAAGTGTTTTAATGAGGTTGACTTGCAGGTAATGCCAAGAGGACAGAATATTCTGGCTGACAGATTGGATACGTCAGCAGCCTCCTGCAAGATCCCTTTCCACCAAACTCGCCCATACACTGTCGAAGTGAAATGCAGACTGACGGTTCCCGATAATATCAGGTACTAGCAAGTGTTTGGAAATGACGATCAGATAGAGGACTTTCTGCAATGGAAGAACAATTTTGAATGTACAAACATAGATTTAGAAAATGAAGATGAGAATGTAAATAATTCTGAGTTTGAAATAGATAGTGTGAATACTACAGATTAAGGAGTAGATATAGTAGATTCAGGAGAGTTAGGGGATGATGAAATGGATGCCAATGTTTTACAATTGAAAAGCAATGTTTTACCTAGAGGGCTTGTTCCTTTAGAAGATCTATTTGACAATAACGATGTAGCTAAGAAACCAAAAATAGAATCACATGGACAAGAGATAGAGGACTGCAATATAGGGACTGAAGAGAAGCCTAGGATAGTCAAACTATCCAAGTCATTACCTCCAGAACAAAAGCTTAAATACATTGAGCAATTCAAAGAATATTCAGACGTTTTTGCCTAGGGCTATGAAGATTTGAAAGCCTATGATACCAGCATCATACAACACAGGATTCCCATAAAGGAAGACCAGAAACCGTTTAGGCAGAAACTTAGGAGGATAAATCCCAAGTTGCTTCCCCTGATAGAAAAAGAGATTAAGAAAATGTACGATGCCAAGATCATAGTCCCAATATGTTTCTCCAAGTGGGTTTCTAATTTAGTTCCTACACGTAAGAAAACCGGGGAAATCAAACTCTGCATAGATTTCCGAAATCTGAACAAAGCATCCCTGAAGGATAACTACCCCATACGTAAAATGGATCACCTCCTGCAAAGGGTGGTCGGGTCCAGTCGAATTTCTCTGTTAGATGGTTTCTCGGGCTACAACCAGGTCCTAGTTCACCCAGACGACCAAGAAAAAATTGCTTTCACCACACCATGGGGCACTTTCATGTATGTGAAGATGCCTTTTAGTTTGATGAACGCAGGAGCCACCTTCTAGAGGGCGATGGATATCGCCTTCGTATAAGAATCAAGTAAGTTTATTGTCGTTTATCTAGATGATGTGACTATGTTTTCCCAATCTGATGATGAACACCTGCGACACCTTAGACGAGTTTTTGAAAAGTGTAGAAGGTTCGGGATTTCTTTAAATCCCAAGAAGTGTCTTTTTGGGTTAGAAGAAGGAAAAATGCTGGGACATATCATCTCTAAAGAGGGAATCAGAATTGACCCCAGCAGAATCGAGGCCATACTAAAGTTAGAACACCCAATAAACCTCAAAGAACTACAGTCTTTTATAGGGAAAATTAACTTTCTTCGAAGATTCATTCCTAATCTGGCCGAGCTCCTCCGAAATATTACAAACATGCTAAAAAAGGACATAAAAATAAAATGGGACTCTGAGTCCAGATAATCCTTCAAACAAGTCAAACGAGCACTCACAGAAGCCCCAGTTTTGATCAGTCCCGATTTCATTAAAGATTTCTATCTTTTTTCTTTCGCCCTGAACATACTATAGCAGTTGTATTACTGCAGAAGAACAGTGAAGGGTATGAACAACCCATAGCTTTCTTCAGCAAAGCTTTAAGAAATGCTGCATTGAATTACAATATCATGGAGAAGCAAGATTTCGCTTTGGTAAAGGCTATAAAGGACTTCAGGATCTATATTCTCCATTCCCACACCACAGCTTATGTTCCAAACGCGGTAGTAAAAGATATCTTAACACAAGATAACCCTGATGGAAGAAGGGGAAAATGGATTGCAGTCATTCTAGAATATGACATAGAGATTAAGCCCACAAAACTGATCAAAGGCCAAGGCCTTGCTAAACTGATGGCTGAATCTAACTTCCAGGCTCTTGACATTAAT
>SNQJ01S0060879.1:59178-71524 GCA_010110895.2 Picea sitchensis
TGTCTTCCTGTGACCCTTCTTTTCCTATGTCTTGGACTGGTTTTTGGGAAACTGTTTGTTAGGGTCGTCTTTGTCATACTTTAGTTGTTACAGATTTGGAGGCCTAAATTCCTGTTTGTTCTGGTGCTTAAATTTATGCTCAATTTTAACAGCATATCGATAAGCAGCACTGAGTGATGAGATGTCCAGAAAATCCATTTCAGTATAGATGTATCTCTGTAGAGCCCCACGGTATTTCAAGACCAAATGTTGCTCAGAGTCTTTGATACCCAGCTTGGTGCGCAAGGTATGGAAGGTATTGGTGAACTCTAGAACTGCTTGGCCCCTCTCTTGCCGCAGTGTGGTCCATCTCATGTACTGGTCCTCATAGTTTCAAATAGGGTAATATTGTTCCTTTACCGCATCCACAAAAAAATCCCAAGTGGGATCGACCCCATATATTCCAGACTCCTCTGTGGAACTTTTCTCCCAGTAAGTTTCGCACCAATGTTTGACATGAGGGAGAGATTTAAGGAGTTTGAAGGTGATTTTTTTTTTGTCGAAAAAATTGTGAACAGAGAAATAACCTTCTAACAGAGTTAACCATTTTTCTAGGGCTTCTGCATCTATCTATCCTTCAAATACAGGAATATCAAAATTAACTTATACCTTGAAAGGCGAGGTTCCTCCAAAGTGGTCACTTGATGAAGATGCAACTGATGCTATTGGAAGGTGTTTAAGGATGTGGGCAAAAATCTCCATCATTTCGTCCCTCTGTCGCGTGAGAGCTTGCTCAAGCAACAGATTGATAGGATCGTCTGCACCGTCGTTTTTATTTTCTTCCACCATTGAGGATTTCTTGGGTGTTCGAGAGAGATTGTATTCAAGAGAGACAATCTCGAGACCCAACTTTCTATACTCAGACCTCGTCGGGGACATGCACTGAAAAAATGATCAAGAACAACCTACTCTGATACGACTGAACCAGATTATTTTTGGCACGAAATGAGAGTGGAGATATAATAAAGAAATGCAGAGAGATATCACATATATTCAATAATATAACATAAATCTATCAAATATGCAACCATAAACACATATATACAGTAATACATGATTTCTATTAATGAAATAAATGTACATAGACTGTAAAAATACAGAGTGAAAGACTCGCTTAGAATGGTGGAAACTTATCTCTGAGAAGAGATGTGATGGCTACTCGCATTCACAAGAAGATGATTACAATGAGGCTTTGAAGGCATTTTTAAAATAATCTGGAATGCCAAAAACCCTAGACATCCAAAAACCTAACCCTAGGAGATGAAGCGCCAAAAGTCATGTGGGCCCCATTTGGGTAAGTGAGTACATCAACTTCCTAGGGTCGTAACTTTTGCATGCTATCTTCGTTTTAGGTGTGTGATAGCTCGTTGGAAAGGTATTGTCAAGGAGATTCATTTTGGTAGTGCAATAATTCCTTTGGATATTACTAAGAACCTTGATTACGAAAAACCTTCATTTAGGCCCTCAAAATGGCCCTGGAAGTTAAAACCTTCTAAAAATAGTAAATTGCCAAAATTGCCAGAAAACTATTTTGAGCCAGTCGGAAAAGGTGGGTGGCCATTGATATCCACCTAGATCACTGACTACCTTATGGTTCTGACAACCCACGCCTTTTTTCTCGAATCTGGACTTCACATTTCAGGACTTTTCGAGACAGCTTCCTCCATTCCTCCCAATACTTGAATTCCCAAAATCCACTCGCATCAGATCAACATTCTATGATCCTCTCATAATCCAAAGACTATGTTAAATCTCATGAGTTCATATTTTTTGAGTTTCTACAACTCTTGACTTTGAAATCCTTGACGTACAAATCAATGAAGTGTTGATCTCCCACCACGTGTCTTGCCTCGGTGGATGGTTCACAATCTCCTCCCGGGGTTCCACTATTTCACCACACCTGGCAACACCATCGTTTGACATGTGCATCCCTACGTGCTCTCGATATGATTCCCACATTTCCTCAATCGAACGGTCGAGAGGGTTCCTGAAGGTTCCTTAAATCTACAGTCCACGGTGATTTGCGACTTCGGGTTTAGGGGATTTTGGTAGCACCAACCTGTAATCTTCCCAATGCACAAACTTCTGAACTAGCATATCCAATGGTCAAGGTGATCCTGATAGATCCTTGGATCTATGGTCTAGTTCGCATCGTGAATTTGAGTTTCGGATTTCAGAGGATCCGTCCCCTTCACGATGGTTAAAACATCCTTCGAACTTACAAAGACTGAAGGAGTCAAGGCATTAATGCCTACGGTCCTTCTTCAATCTAACGGTTGTAACAGACCTCAGATCCTCCCGAAAGGATCTCATCCATTCATCTTCCAAATGAAAGAATATTCCCTTTCGATACTTAAATCTTGCTATCCTTCCTAATCTTCGTCAGTTATGAAGGGCTTAAGAGCTTTGCGCTCTTTCTCCTAGAGTTGACTCTTAGAAGAGTCTTCCACACACCCCTTACACTCATTCATCAAGTCTAGGACATAAGTGGGTCTCGGTCTCTACTTGCCTCCCAGGTATCCTGCACATATCTGCACTACCTCTCCTGGGCTTAACAGACTTCATCCTCCAAGGGAATCAAAATGATTAGGAAGGTTGACATGCATACATGAGACTGTGTCCACGGTCGACGAACACACAGTTCGTGACTCTGGCTTATGCCACCACAGGATACAAGCATTTATGAGTATAAAACATGTCCTATCCATATGATTTCCTACTTGCCTAATTACACAATCAGATAGATACAAAAGAAGGAATACAGTATGAATCTTTAAGCAATCATAACCATCTCTAGGTCATTCACGACATATCTAACTTTAACTCACATTACTACTTAAACAAACTAGATATGCGATTACTTATCTATTATAGGTTTTCGCCAACTCGTTGACTGTGGGTGTTCATCCTTCCACCCTACCATAGGCTCAGAGGCATTCATTCTTATCACTTTGGACACCTCCATGCCAACCCATGATATCATCAGGGAACTCTCATAGTTCTCAAGGATTCTTTCTCTGTTAAGATTCTGCTCAGGTTCTATCCTCTGCAACTTTCAGAGATTTCCCTCTCTGTTATGGTCTCGGTGAGGTTTATTAGATGCTCACTCAGCATCAAGCTCATGACCTTCTATTCCTTATCTGCTGGAGAGCTTTGCACATCTCCCTTATGAGCTTGTTCTCTCGTCTGTTGTCTCTCTGGTTGTCCATGTGTATCTATCTTACCTTCCTTTTTCTGGAAGGTTCCCGACCCATCACATTCCTTCTGTCAGAAGGAAGCTCGGGTTTGCAGGTCTCTATGGTACTTCGGGTTGACATTTTGCAGCTAGCCAATGCTCCCATTCATGGGGGTAGTTGATAATTCAACCACTGGTGTTTTCTTCCTTAACTGATTTCTCTCCTTGGGATCCGAAGGAGGTTTATCATCCTCATCAAGGAAAAATTGTTGTTATTTGATATAATGAACCCTCTTGTATAGTTTTCACATTATTCCTCTAGTGATATCATGGCCAGTACTTTCAAGGATTCACTCCCACAGTCAGTTATTGGCAACTCAAACAATATTACATTTACATTGTCCACATTCCTTAGCATGGTAATTCCTATTTTATGATTAATTACAAACTGGGGGAAACAGGGTGTTACAATTCCCTCCCCTTTAAAGGAACACCATCCTCGGTGTTCTTCCTCAAAAACACCTATCATGCCTTTTTGATTCAGTTGTTTCATAAATATTGATCTTTCTCTCTCGGTGAGGTCCTTTTTTAGACCCTTAATCTTTGTCACTGACTTTCAGTAATTCTTGGAAAATCAAGCACATTAATCATAGTATTATGCTAAAGCATTGCATAAAAAATTTTAGGAAAATTTTCATAATCTTAGCACAACAATTATCTGAGAAGTTTGTGGATTTGAATTCACATGGTTGTTTTTTTATCAAGGCTCATTTTTTTTTCCTTGACATACCCATTGGGTGCATGATCCCAATCAATAGTTTTCAATAACTATCAAGGTTTCATCTTCCTTGTGGTCACTCATCCTCTAGGACCAGGATCAGGCATCCCCTTCTCTGCTATACAGTCCCTCAGGTGATCCATCTTGCCTTGCCAAGGTTTTCTCGTACAGGAATAACTACCCACCATGTGCATGATCCCAATAGTTTACAAGAACTATTAAGGTCTCCTCTTCCTTGTAGTCACTCACCCTCTAAGCTTAGGCTCATGCATCCCCTTCACTGTTATACAGTCCCTCGGGTGATCCATCTTACCCTGCCAAGGTTTTCTCGCACAAAAAGAATTCCAGAGACTCCATCGAGTCTTATAGTCAAGGTGTCCCTCAGAATTTCTCTTCTGAGGTGTCCCTCTGGCTTGTGTTACCTCAAAACAATATATTTTAGGCGATCATGGCTTATCACAGGGTTCTCATGGCTCAATAGTAGCCATTTTGTTTTTTATCATCTGTCCTTTCTGGACAGATCTTTTCTTTCGGCTCAGTAGTGGTTAGGGATGAATGTTACTCTCCTTCTCCCAACACAGTAAGAGATAGGGACAAAGGTTACTCTCTTTCGCACCTATATCACAGGTATACAGAAATTCATGAGACATCATTATAAATTTTAAATTCATTTTTTATTTTTTTTGTAAACCTGCCACCCATAGGTTTCCAATTTCCACATTTTGTTCTCAATGTGTTCCACACAGGAACTAGATTCATAATTATGGGACTTTCTTTCCCATAGTGGTTTGGCTCAACAGGCAATTGGTTTTCCTTATGGGCTTACAACGCTGCCATATCCAAGACTCCTTTACTTCCTACACTTTCAACTTCAATCAACCAACCAAATTGTTAGTTTCCCATGCACATATATTTTGTTATACATTTATAATGTTGTTACAAACAATTTCAGGGTTGTGCATACTAACAATTAAATTCACTTTCTCTAAAAAGGAAAATACCATTCCTTACAGTTTGGCTCAATAGGCAATTGGCCGTCCTTATGGGCTTACAATACTGTCGTATCCAAGACCCATTTCCTCCTGCAATTTCAACATTCCTTAGCCAAACAAATTATTAGTTTCCCATGCACATATATTTTGTTATACCTCTTCAAAATCAAGCATACTAACAATCCAAGTAATCTTCATCTTTTCAAGGATACAAAGCAAAAGGATACATCATCCCTTACCTATGCATCATTTCAGCCTACCAAATTTTTCAGAATGTAATTCAGATATCAATTGACCTTAATGAATGTGCCAACATTCGTGGCCACATTCCTACCCAATGCACCTTTGCATTGATTTTAAGTTTCCCACACTCTACGACAAGTACTTCGTCATGGTGCGTTAGAGATTAGTCCATCTTTTCACCATATGGTTTATTTATTCTCATTCATTGCTATAGCAGGACCATACTTCCTACCATGGGTCGATCACGATCCCAATCAGTGCCCCTGAAACTCAAAAGTTTCACATGAATGCATTTAAGCATTCTTCCTCCATTAATAACTAGGGTGCCACCGCTCATGGCCACCCAAATTTATTTTCCTTCAACACTTTCATAATGTAAGTAAAACCTTGGAAGTTTATCCTTCCTTAATGAAAATTCCATTGTCTGTCCTTTATGCAAGAATGCATTTCCTTGAAGCAATTCCATGCAACGTGCTATCTATGAGCACTTTCTATTTCCAATCGTTCCTTGATTGGTCCATGTATTCATGACATATTAGTTCATGAATTCTTCTGAGGATTACAATCAGTCTTTACTACCAAAGGTTCACACCTCCATCACTCAGGTTCTCCTTCCTTAATCATACCCTACTTGGGTATCCAAGGCATACAACTGCCCTTCAACGTTCCATACATAACATTTCAGAAGGGATTCTTACCTAATACTTTCATACCTTTTGCTACATAAGCATGAACATTTTTATTCTGGTTTTAGCTGTTAGCACCCCCTCTGATATTATCCCATCAGTGGTGCTCCATGGGGATTTTTAAAGTCCCTTCGACAATATCTCAACAAGAACCTCCTCATAGTCATCCTCTGATTGAGGTTGTTCATTATTAGCAACTATCTTCCTCATCAGTTAAAATCTATTTCTTTCTACACACGACATACATTATAAACACATTAGTCGTCATCTAAATTAAAAATGAATGTACCCTAGCATTTAAATTAATAAAACATTTTCAAACATGTCCTATCATATATGTATGCACTTCATCACATTATCCTTAATGTTGTCATGAGTGTAATACCGACCGTTCTCAATTGTTTCTGCAGTAATACAATCCTCATCACTATGGTGTCAAAAAAATTAGTTTCATACATGTACTAGCTTTATCATTCAGAGAAAACATAATACACAACAAAAAAAGAATTGAGGTCTCTCCCCTTCTTCAAATTCTTTCTACATCGCTTGGGACTTTTCAGCCCAGCTGAGTTATTTCTACGGTCTCACAGTCTTTTCTATGCTTTTGCAGCTTACTCCATGTTGGGATCTTCCTACTCTTTCCCTTGAGCAGCCTTGGCTAGGCCTCACTCTAACCCTTTTGGATACAACAACATGCTTAGTAGCAATATTTTTTTTCATAGTGGGTCATGAACCTGTGCATCCTGCACATTATTATTCAGTTCTTAGAGTGGTTAACATTCAGTTGTTAGTCTTCCACCTACACATTTTATGTTTAAGAGGGTAATCCAGGATTCCTATATAGGCAGTCTTTGTAGCCCATTTTCCAACCTTCAACAGTCATTAGGGTGGTGATTATGTTCTTTTGATAGAGTCCTTACACAGTTTCTTCACATGGAAGTCATTCAGCATGCAAATTCCTTAATGCACATCCATCACTATCTATGATGGACTCAACCTTGAGTTAGCTTTAGCCGTTTACCAAATATTCCTTAAGGAATATAAACATGCATCATTGTCATATACCCAATTATGTATTCATACATATTCTAGTTTTTTTTAACTTACATCCATGATGTAATTAATCATATTCGTATTCCTAATCATGTATGTAATTGTCATAGGTATACCTCATAGCCCACATGCATCTTTACCTTTAAGATCAATCAACTCAGGATCGTTCAAAATCCTTCTCATGTGAATCTCAAAGGCATAATCACTTGCCTCTTATTATGACAACAGAGCATCTTTGCTCATTTACCCTTCTATCTAATTATATTGGTATTCCCTGAGGAAAGGGGATACATTCCCCTCAAGCTATTACTTGGAACAAAACTTTCACAACTCTTCAAAATGGAGTCAGCCATGCATCCATTGTATTCGTTTAATCTGGATAAGAGAAATTCTTTCTTTATATTTCACTTATCAGGGCACCCATATGGTGCCACTGCCTACAACTATACTCCTTCATCATACATGTGCATCACTTGCACGTTTAATATCATTCCTATCTAACTAGTATTAATATTAGGCTTCATATTAGGAAGCTCCACAATGCATTAAACCCATGCACTCAAGCATAATTAAACACAGATAAGTATTCATCATGCTAGCTTTTTGCTTGCACTTTTTCCATGTCATTCACACACATGGACATATGAGGATTTTATACCATTTTCCCAAGGATCTTCCAATCATCCTTATGATCATGTATACACATTCGTGTATAAGTAGGTGCATCTCTTGAACCTTTTTACCTCATGCATTCACTTGATAGTTTAATTTCATCATTAGTGTTCTTTAGTTTGATATTTTAGTCACTTACAGGACTAATCTCACAGTCATATCTCGTATTGATGTTGCCTTCTCTCAAGGAAATAACCAACCAGGGTCACTTTCCTCTTTATGCAACAACTTCTAGCAAGAAAACCTTCTTGCCTCAATGTCCATAGGGTCTTACCCATCTCACTGTTCTTTGGTCATGAGGAGTTATATACTTCGATTTTAATATAAAGCAGTAACTATAACTGCCAAGGGTCCTACCTGATCCTATCAGATTTCTTTAAACCCACAATGATATTAACCATTATACAATCCACCATCATCAGTGCTTGAAGTTCCAACTTACCATGCTTAGAAGCAGTGTTATGATCACCAGGTCATTCGTCCTTTGGGCTTTAGCTGCCCTTTATATAACTCTGCCACCTTTGGCTATCCACATTCAAGTCTTATATAAATGTTAATTAGCATATCCCTACCCTGGTAAGAGTAGTTATCACTTTGACAAGGGCTAAAGAAATTCTTCTTCTAAAATTCAACAAGAATTCCCAAAGTCATAGGTTCAATCTGCAGTCCTTCTCCTCAAGGAGTAAACACATATAACAATATCTCCTTACGCGAATCGTACATGAGCCTAAGCAGGCCAAGTGTTGTAACCATGCTCTGATACCATTTTGTAACACACCCATGATGGGGAATAATAAAAAAATTTATTTTTCCTCATGCAGCCTGCAAGCTTCCAACTCAGCAGGGCCTGCTGACCTCCCGGTCAATGGATCGTCTCCTATTCCTGAGCTGAAGCAGCTCTTCGGGTCCCTTCTGGAACCTCCACGAAACAAATATGTAGGTCCTTTTAATCCCCTGGCGCAGTCTTTGAGACAACCTGTGCATGCTTTTCCTTGAGGCGCCTTTTCTCTTCCTAAGAAAACTACATAAAGGGTGTTAGTCTCTTGCCTAATCCCCTTCCTCTCATGTGACCACGACCTATGACCATATGCCTATCCGAGAGGCGATTTTAGACTTCATGTATCGGGGAATTGGAAAGGAGTTCACCTCTTTTTTCTTGATCCCTAAACTCCTAGTGTCATATTGACGACTCATAATTCTCCACGATCTAACAACTCAGATTAACTCGCGAGTGCGGACTTCGCGAGTTCGAACAACTATGCCTTTGACTCTCTCCAATTGTGAGTCAACAATTTTTGTCCTCCTTACAAGGATGAATCCTTTCTTTTAATGGTCTCTAATTGAGAAGTCAGGGCCTAGCCCCTTTTCCTTCGGCAACCTCTGCATAGTACCATATGTGATGACCGAATACCAATACTACATGCAGCTAGTTTGGCAATTCAGAACTTCGACATTCAGGAGTTCTTACTCACATAATCCATTTTCCCCGGTACACTAAACCCCAAAGCAAAGGATCATGTGCCACATGTCTCCTATCGCCAATGGCTAGGATGAACTTTGACACTTCAACCTTCAGGAGTTTTGGCATTACTAAACCTCTATTCTCCCAAATAAGTCAATGACGGCCTGACTACCTCATAGGTGTGACGACCCATGCCTTTTCCCTCAAATCAAGACTTCATTGTTGGTGCAATTGTTTGCATAATATATTACCAAACATAAATTATCAACCGGGATTCATAATAAGTAGAGTTGATGCACTATATGTGCCGATAATAGATAGGTTCCTATGTCTGATGAGTATAGCTTAATCAAGAAAACCATCTAAAACCAATACTCAATTTTCACACTTCAAAGATAACACTCTTCACACAATTCAAAAATTAGAAAGAAAAACTCATAAACAAGCATATGATCTAAAGTTCTTGCTTAGGTGATGGACTTGTTCATTGATGGCTCGTGAAAGGGAAATATGAACTTTGATTCTATCTTCTAAAGCAATTAAACTAACAACAATTAACATGTTGCATATTCTCAAAAGAAAGCATGAATCAATTCTAGAAGAAGTAACAGGTAGAGGAAGACACTCCATTGTAGGTGCATGCACGGTGAGAGATGGAGATCTAATCTCATTTCCTGTAACAACTGAATTCAATAATGACTTGCAAGCAATCCATATCTAATTCCTCACACTCAATCAAATCTTGCAGCCTTGAAAAAGAATTGTCTAGCTTATATACCAGGAGCATAATCCATTTACTAGTTCATGTAATACAAGAGATGGAATTCTCGAATGGCTCCTTGGCTAACACATGTTACAACTCTCAACAAATTCTGAAAATTAACTCAGATTCATGAATGTAAATAATCACACTTCAAATATTGTTAAACCTATCTTATCATGCATATTTCTGACAACAAGCTAAATAAAATTCCTAAAACTATGGTGCACCAGATTTGTTATACTAGCAATATCACACTAAACAATACTCACACTTCGCCACTTACATTAAGAATATTTTTAATTTAGATAAGAAATCAAGCTAACAACAAGCATTACATAGGTACAGGACTAAAACAAACATGTACAAGAATAAAAACTAAGCTATATTTTACAACAAGCTTACCACGTTAGAACGGTGAGCCCTTATCGATTCGAACATGGAAGCTGGAAAAACTCACAGGATAGTAGGTTCCAAAAATGCACAAGATCAACAACTATAATTCATATTACTTTCCAAGAAAGAGACTTACAAAAAATATATGTTCACAAGCCAATACATCAGCATAACAATATGGAATTCCCCTCTTTCAAGAACAAAGTATTACAACATAAAAATTCCTCCCCTCTCAGTACTCCTTCCTTCATATTTATACAAGGAAATTCA
This sequence comes from Picea sitchensis, assembly GCA_010110895.2. Taxonomy (NCBI): domain Eukaryota; kingdom Viridiplantae; phylum Streptophyta; class Pinopsida; order Pinales; family Pinaceae; genus Picea; species Picea sitchensis. Next base: position 69,705 of record SNQJ01S0060879.1, read on the forward strand.
ATGGGGATGGATCAGAACAAATCCCGCAACTCAAAATTCGTTCAAACTGTTTATGCACAAAAACTGGGTTTTTCACCAAATATTACAAATTCAGGTTAAGGAGCCTTCGATATATCTCTATCCTTTATGAATTTTGAGAAACTGTTTATGGGTTTTGTAGCTGGATATATTTTCTAAATACCCATTGGATGGTTTTGTAATATATTCTTCCAGCTGCATGAAAGTCAAGATGCAATATGGAAGTTTAGAAATATTTGACGATTTTTAGGCTGAATCTTTCCCCCTAAGCTGGAGGTCCACACGTGTGTGATATGGAGATTATGTCATAGTATTCTACATGAAAACAAATTTCTAGACAAAACCCATGTCCCCATATTTTGAGATTCATCTTCATCGACCCGAAAATCGAGGTAAAAATAACTAGTACTGAAATGTTGGTACCAGAATCCTGTAGGTAGGGTTTTAGTACCGGATTAGCACAGTTGTAGCCATGAGTACTAGATTATCACAGAACAGGTGTTGGTGCCGGATTAGACACCCAATAAGGACCAGATCAATGTTGCTTAAGAGTCAAATGATTAGGATCATGCAAAATCAAACATTTAATCGTTTTTACTCAATAAAACTAAGAAAACCATGCTTTAATCATAAGTTACCTCTTATGCATATGAATGAGGTCATCAAGTGTATTTATGGAGGAAACAGTCAATTAGACACACATAGCATAGGTAAAATTGATTCAGATAGAGATAATATAGGGTAATAGAGGTGTCAATACTGAGACTCAACATTCGCATTTCAGGACTTTTCAAGATAGCTTCCTCCGTTCCTCCCGATACCTGAATTCCCGAAATCCACTCGCGTTAGATCAATGCTCTACGATCCTCCTGTAATACAGCTATTGTGTTCAATCTTGTGAGTTTGGATTTCACGAATTTCTAGGACTCTTGACTTTGAAATCCTCGACATGCGAATCAATGAAGTGTTGATCTCCCACCACGTGTCTTGCCTCGATGGACGGTTCACAATCTCCTCCCAGGGTTCCACTGTTGCACCACACCTGGCAACACCATCATTCAACTGTACATCCCTACGTGCTCTTGATATGATTCCCACATTTCCTCAATCGAATGATTGAGAGGGTTCCCGAAGGTTCCTTAGATCTACGATCCACAGTGCTTTGCAACTTTGGGTTTTGGGGGTTTTGGTTGCACCAACCCGTAATCTTCCCAATGCGTGAACTCTCAAAATAGAAGATCCAATGGTCAAGGTGGATCCCGATAGATCCTTGGATCTACAGTCCAGGTCACATTGTGACTTCGGGTTTCGGATTTCAAATGATCCGTTCCATTCATGATGGTTACCAACGTCCGTCAAACTTGCGAAGACTGAAGGAGTAAAGGCGTTAACACCTATGCTCCTTCTTCAAATCTAACGGTCGTAACAGACCTCAGATCCTCCAGAAAGGATCTCATCTATTCATCTTCCAAATGAAATAATATTCCCTTTCTATACTTAAATCTCGCTATCCTTCCTGAGCTTCATCAGTTATGAAGGACTTAAGATCTTTGTGCTCTTTCTCTTGGACTTGACTCTTAGAAGAGTCTTCCACACACCCCTTGCACTCATTCATCAAGTCTAGGACTTAAGTGGGTCTCAGTCTCTGCTTGCCTCACAGGGATCCTATGCATATCTGCACTACCTCTCCTAATCTTAACAGACTTCATCCTCTAAGGGACTCAAAATGATCAGGGGATCAAATTTTGCTCAAAAATTCAAAGTGTTTGAAATCACTTCAAATCAAATGAGAGAGTAGGCCT
>SNQJ01S0060880.1:14076-37691 GCA_010110895.2 Picea sitchensis
ACCATTAAGAGTTGTCATTATGAGAAACCCTAGAGAAATAGCCATGAACGATTTATCCTTTATGCATCTTTGTATTCTTGAGTTGGGTTTTCAAGCTCATCTTTTGATTAATCTTCCTTCCTTCACACATTATGGTTAGGAAATCAAACATTTATTTTGGATTATTCTTAAAATACACTTGAGAGATCAAGTGGTCTTTAATAGAATCTACAATGATTCTTTTGGCCCTAACCATATCCTTCTAGTACTTTGCTTTAGTTGTAGCATCTGCGGGTTCTGGTACATTTTCCTTGATGAATCTTGCAAGGTCATTCTCTTCAAGAATGAGTGAAATCCTATACTTCCAGGCATGGAAGTTATCTTCACCTTCTAACTTGTCAACAAACTTGGTGCTTGCAGACATCTTGACCTGGAGCTGGGAAAATGACCAAAAATTGAAAGTGCTCAGAATTTAAATCTGAACTTACCAGGAGGTGCGCTTGGCTGAGGCGAGTAAGCTGGTGTATTTTATGTTCAGAAAATCCAAATTTGTTCCCTTGAAATTGGGCCTACGCAAAACTGAACTAGTACTTCTAGTATTGGTTATGGTTTCCTGGTTTTTTGGTTTTCTGGTACGAGTGAAAACTAGGGTTTCACATTCCGGAGGCTCTAGCCACTGAAAAGGTGCACTCAAGTTGCCAATGAGTTCACTAGATATGGCACACTTCCCTAGATAGTTTTTAGGTTGAAATTCTCTTCCATTAAAAAACCATAATTTTCTTGTACGGCAACAGTGAAGTTTTTGGTTACCCAGTGAAAAGTGCTCTATTCAGTCAATCTCTTATACCATGTTAATTTTAGNGGCACACTTCCCTAGATAGTTTTTAGGTTGAAATTCTCTTCCATTAAAAAACCATAATTTTCTTGTACGGCAACAGTGAAGTTTTTGGTTACCCAGTGAAAAGTGCTCTATTCAGTCAATCTCTTATACCATGTTAATTTTAGAACTATTATTAAGTTATTTTCGGTTTACTAGACAATAATAGCATAAGCAGGATCACTGAAAGAAACACAATCACAAGGTACACAACATTTATCTTGGGAAACCCTCATGGAGGAGAAAACCTAGCAAAAACTTCCTTAATATAGATTGCCAATACAATGCCAAGATAATAAAACAAACACTAGAGAATATCCAAGACTGAGCAATCAACCTTTCTCTTCCTTCTTCCAGTAATTGCAGCTTCCTTCAAACTTGTGCACTAGATGAGTGACTTGAGTGAGTGAGTGAATGAGGTGTTAGCCTCTCTTATTTATACTAGTTGGGGAGCGCTAGGGTGGTGTCTCTTCATCAAGCAAGTCCAACTTCTCCAACTAGTGGCTAAAGCCACTTTAATTATCCCTAGGGGACGAATTCTCAATTAGTATCATTTAATTAGGGTTTGACCAATCCACAAAAGGGGATTTGGTCATACATAAGTCCCAACATGATCAATCCACAAAAGGGGATTGATCTATAAGATAATAACTCAATAATAAGTAGAATATTCTTCGCATTTACAATATTTCAACTCTTTGTGAGTCGGATCGGCAAGCATGATCCCTATGTCTGCATCCACTAATACATTTATTTATCAGTAATGACATAAATCAATTCAATTATATAATCACTCAAGAAACTTGTTAGCAGCACCTGCAATTAATCACAATCAATCTCATGTACATTTATTCATCAATCTCATGTAATTAATACAATTGTTTCCATATTTTAACTTAAGCGATCAAATGAAATAGAGTATGAATGTCATCATAGCATTTATTAATCGGGACGTTTGCAAGTGACGCCCTCAAAGAATAAGTCTAGTTTTGCACAAGTAATAATATAAAATGGGGCACTACATTGTGGAAATCAATATGGTTGTTTTCTATTGGATTTTTTTGGAAACATTGGTGTAAATTAGCATTCATGTGATTTGTCCCCTTTTAGCTTAGAGGAATTGAGGGGTTTTAAGAAAGAATTGGCTCTAGTTGTGAGATTCAAACTCGGTGTCTTTCATCATGACGTTACATCATTTTCTCTTAGCGCCAAGGCACATTTGCTTGTCTTTCCAACCCTTTCAAGCAAGAATTTCCCACTTCACAATATGTGATACCCCTATTGTTCTTGTGGTGTAACACTTTGGCCTATGATATACTTGTTTTCCATTAAGTAATATAAGTATCATTGGAACCAAAAAAATAATCATAGAGCATGGAATACAATTTCTAAGGAAGGATGCAAACCTTTGAGTTGGAGTGGAAGGAAATCAAATGGCTATAAATAAAAAGACTAGGACTAGTTACACAGTGCATCGATTGTCTTGATAAACCCCACATGGAAAGGTAATTTGTAACTCTCAAATGAATATATTAAAAAATGAATTAGAGATTAGGGTACATATACATTGTCTCTTGATGGAGCTTCAAAGCCTAACAAGCAGGGATTGTTGAGCTTGTATTTGATTTGGAGGAATGTGTAGCTTGCAAATTTGTTTAGGGCTTGGGAAAAACAATGAGCAATGTCATGGATTGTTGTTGCAATCCTTCAAGTCCTTTAATGGTGAGAAACCATACCTATGGTCATATATTTTATAGGAGAATCGATAGGTATAATGCTCTTGTTGTGGGAAAGTAGATCCCTAAAATATTCAAGTGAAGTGCCTTTGCAAGTAAAGCATTTTTCTACTTTGCTCTTATGGAAGGTCACAAATATTGCAAGTAAAATATAAGTCTAATAGAAGAATATTGAATGGCTAATGAAGTCTCTAAGTTCGTAGAAAGAATATTGGGATATGATATTTCATTTCCCCTCAAGGTGACAAGATAAACACACACTATGAGTTAGGAGCCTCATGGTTCTAAGAAAGGACTTGCACTTATTTCATTTATAACATAAAGCAGATTTTAGGTATGAATATGGACATATAGAGGCAAAAAACCCGTCATAAGCCATTTATAGAGGCAAGGCCTTCCGCACCCAACAATAGCTATAAACATAGTGGTATTCATCAACTTTTTCTCCTTTGTGCCAATTTGTATTCCTAAGGAAACCCCTTTGTGAGAGGCCAATATATGAACATCTGTCAACATAGACTAGCTTTGTTGGCCAACAAAAATCAAGGAGCTCTGGATAGTTTATGAGAATCTAAATGAATCTAAATATGGTCATAAAATAACAAAAAAACTAATTGGGAGGGTAGGCATTCAATTGATAGAAAAATTGAAGTGGAATGCAAAAAAACAAAACAAAAAAGAGAAGATCAGTTAGACGACACACCATCAAGCCTTTAGAGGCAAATTCAATGAAGTGGAATCAAACTCGAAGATCTAGAAGATTGAATGGCCTTCCTCCAATGAAACTTCCCAATGAAAGGAGGTAGTCTCTCTAGTGATGAGGCCTCTATTTGACAAAATCCCAAATTATGGGGAGAACTATGAGCCTCTTAAATACTTACTTGACAGGTGTGTTTTGCTTCATGACAAAGTTGTTTTGTTGCACTATTGGAAGATAAGATGTGATTTAGAATTTAAGTCCAATTTTTTTTCTTAGACAAATCTTGTAATTTTGAATGGAATAGTTCCATGAACTCACTTACATAAATGCATACCTTCAACCCTTACCACCCACACCTCCTAGAAGGTGAAGGTGTGCATTTGTGTACTATGCATTTCCTAGGAGGTGTGGATGGTGGGGGGTGGAGTGTGGGTGATGGAAAGGTGAATTATGCGTACAATGCAAATCGATGTATTTTATTGGTATCTACATCCAAAAAAACACGTTGCTATTACAAGAAAGTTGAAAATATATGCTATGCCAAATGGAAAAAATGGTGTTAATTCCTTGTGTATTTGTGCTAACCTTGGATGTCAAGAAGTGTGCACCTAGTCACTTTTTGTACTTGAGAAATCTCAAGTTAAGATGAATCTATGTTATTTGATATAGAATCATGTATGTTTTGTTTGATAAAGAAACTTTACATATTATTTTTTATTAGCTTTCATTCAACCAACAAACTAATTACTTATATTATTGAAACACTCATTTCTATTTTCGAGGCATTTGTCTGTATGCTTTTGATAATGATAGACCTCATTCATCATAATGTACAACACCTTGATATTCTAGCACTCTAGCATATGCTTGAAGGAATCCCTATAAAATGTATGTGTAGGACATACCGTCAATGTAATATCTTTAAGTCCATTCATACAAGTATTATGAAGGTATAGTGCCCATTAAGGGATGTCGTACCACCCTGCTAAGCCTAACCATGCCCTTCCTGCTTGAAAATCCCATTGCTCAAAGCAAGGGTAGACAATATTTACCTACATACGTTTGTTTTGGGGGTGCTTAACATTGAATTAAAAAATACATGAGCACGAGAAAGCATGTAAATTTCTTATTTTAGGTTCGTGATAATTTCACTCTTTTGTGAATAGTCAATAGGAAATGTGAACTATTACTCGAGTCATTTAAAATTGGTCCCTTTGAAAAATAGATATTTTGTGTTTCGTAACATGTGATGTGCACAATTTTATTGAAAATTGAAAATGTTGACTTATTGAAGGCAAGTAGTTTAAAAGATGCCCAAATTTGAATAGTTTGAAATGATCTTTGTTCATTCTTTCAAATGTTGTGCCAAATGATTTTAAATTTGAATGTATAACATGTTATGGTGTATTAAAGAGAATTTTTTAGAAGTTGTTAAACTTATGAGAAAAGTTGCAAAAATGAAATGTTCTACAATTGCCATTTGCATATCCCAAACATTCACAAATTTAGTTGTGGCATTTAGAAATTCTCCTCGATCCTCATTTGGGATACTCATAAATGTCCTACTAATACCATTTGCAAGTTTTAAGTCCCTACAACCTTCATTGGTAAGATCCAATGGAAACACAAACCTTTGGTTGTGGGTCTTAAAAAGATTCTGCAGCGCTTCTTCCAAGAGGTTCCTGGCAAGGAGCTAATTCCCTTACAATAAAGTTTTCTCAACTTCATATTATAGTGTCACATTTCATGTTTCTTTTTGTTTGAAATGAAATTCAAAATTGCATTTAGTGAATTGGAAATCAAAATTTATAAACAATTAAAAATAAATGAACTTTGAATGTTCAATGATGATACAACTAAACAACATTTGCCTCATCAAAACTTATTGAACCTCAATCGATGCTTTGAGAAGTTTTTGGAAAGATCACTGCAAAGGTGAATAGAATCAATGCCATGATTGTCAATTTTAAATTAAACATGAAGAGGAACACGTCCAAGACTTCGTATAACCCTTTTTCATTCACATGATTAAGTAATTAGAGATACTAAATATTATATTATCTGCATCATAATATTGTAATGAATTTGCTTTGTAATTCAAATCTCAATTAAGAAAGAGGGTTTACAAAAATAAATGTCTAAGCTAAAAAGCAACAAAAGTAAAAAAAAATGCTTCCAAAAACCAAAAACATCAAAGTACATAAATTCTACCTAATTTCAAATACAAAATAAATATATGCAAATTTTCACAAATCAAATCCATTATCATGTTATAGGATTTTAATTAAGCACACAAGCATATGTGCATGTGAAAGTTAGGGGCAAATAAATGGACCACTAGGTTACTACTTTCCTTTATGATATAAAAAAAAGCAAAATGCTTTTACAAAAATGTGTGACATAAATAAATCCATATAAAATAAAGTGTAATGTTTAAAAATATAACATGAAAAATAAATAAAATAAGTAAAAAAATATTTTTAAAATTTTTAAAAAAATTTCAAGTAAATAAATCATATATATGTGATTTTTTAGATTTAAAACTTATTGATTACTAATTGTATAGACTGTAAATAAATATGATGTTAGTAGCTGATGAAATAGCTGTTTCGGCTGCTGTAATAGTTATAACAAAGATTGATAAGATGTCCCATTTTACTCGTAGAATACATTCTAATAACCCAAAAATGCTACTGGATTTGAATAGACCGCATGCAATATTGGTAAACATAAGTTTTCTAACCATGTTTTGACTCATAACCAAATAAATACCAATAAATAATGAAGAAAGCACCTTGAACTCAAATAAGTGTATACTCAAGCACAATAGATCAACATGCAATATTGGTAAACATAAGTTCTCTAACCATGTTTTGACTCATAACCAAATAAATACCAATAAATAATGAAGAAAGCACCTTGAACTCAAATAAGTGTATACTCAAGCACAATAGATCAACTCCTTGTATCTTTATCTATTCAGATATAGAAGTTCTATTAAATTTGTTATTTTCCATTATCTAATAATCTTTTCATAAAGATCATTATAAAATCAGAAATAAAATGATACTTCCCATCATATTTACTAGAGACAAAAAAAATAAAATTATTAAGTACTAAAAAAAATTAAAAATTAAAATTATTTTGTTTACTTATTCTATTTTTTTTCCATATTACCTGTTATATTTTTAAACAGGACATTTTATTTTATACAGGTTTATCCATCTGGCACATCCTTTAAAGTCCTTTAAAGAAAAGTAGACCATAAGGACCATAGTGGTCTTACTTTTCTTTATGTTTTTTCTTATTTTATATGGGTTTATCCATGTGGCACATTCTTTAAAGAAAAGTACGACCATAGTGGTCCTACTTTTCTTTATGGTATAAAGCAAAGTGCTTTGGAAAGAATGTGCTACATGGATAAATCCAAATAAAATAAAATGTCATGTTTAAAATGAAAAATAATGTGCCACATCGATAAATCCATATAAAATAAAATGTAATAATTAAAATAAGTAAGTAAAAAAATTATCTAATTTTTTTTTTTTTTAATTTTTTAGTTAGTTAATAAATCTAAAATTCTAAAGTTAAAATGAAAAATAATGTGTCACATCGATAAATCCATATAAAATAAAATGTCATGTTTAAAATGAAAAATAAATGAAAAATAAGTAAAATAAGTAAAAAAATTATCTAATTTTTTTAAATTTTTTAGTTACTTAATAAATTTAAAATTCTAAAGTTAAGATATAAATTGATTATATACATATTGAATTTTTTTAATTTTTTCAACCTTGTGACATTAAGAAGGTTGAAGATGAAAAGCATTTTTTCTTAAATTGTCTAGCTTATACCCATATTCATTTTCAAAATATTTGTCACACCACCAACCTTCCTAACCTCTTAACTAAATAAAAGTATGGTGATCTTGGAAAGCTTCTCTTAATGCTTTTCGAGCACAGAAACAAAATTTTAAAGAATCACAAGTAATCACTTACCCTCTTAAAGTCCGATAAACCAATTCAATCTTAGTAGACGTTAATCATCATCATCATCATCATTATCATATATATATATATCCAATTTCTACAGATACTTAACAAAACTAAAATTAAAATATACATATTTAATATCCAAAAAAATTGGATATATATATATACCCCCACTTCTAGTCTCTCCACCAAGATTTAAGGCCTTGGAGGCCCAATTTTTAGCCACATCTCATCTGGTATAAACCTGTGGATTCTATCCGCCACAAACTTTTCTAAGAACCCCAAACTAAATTTCTGGTGAATCTCTAGCCTTTGTCCTGTCCTCTACCTTACCTGGGCCAGAGAGGACACTCGACCGACCCACCCAGCCACCCACCCACCCCGAGGACACTCGACCGACCCACCGACCTACCTACCTACCTACCCACCCACCCCCATTGGATGGATTGGCATTGGGACCGATCGGAGCCTTCTTCATTGATTATGATTCAATGGGAAATTACATCTAAGTGGCACGACTATNAGGACACTCGACCGACCCACCCAGCCACCCACCCACCCCGAGGACACTCGACCGACCCACCGACCTACCTACCTACCTACCCACCCACCCCCATTGGATGGATTGGCATTGGGACCGATCGGAGCCTTCTTCATTGATTATGAGTCAATGGGAAATTACATCTAAGTGGCACGACTATATTCTAAAGTTAAGGTATAAATCGATTATATATATACTGAATTTTTTTAATTTTTTCAAGTATCCAATTTCTGTGGATACTTAACAAATCTAAAATTTAAATATACATATTTAATATCCACACATATATATATATATATATATATTCAATGGGAAATTACATCTAAGTGGCACGACTATAAGGATTATTATAACAACTTTGACACTGAAACTTTGTATTGTGTTACCTCGAATGCTCGCCTTCATTTTTGTAACCATTTCATCCATTTAAAATCTACTAGCATTTATCTTCCACATATGTCAGAATTCTAATGCTTTGGTTTATATCACTAACCAAGACAGCTCCATTGACTTCATTTGGAAACAAGGAAGATGAGTATTCCCAGAAAGCCACTTTAATGTGAAGTCGTTTTGGACAGAAACATCACAATCTAAAGTACTCTAAACATATAATGCGTTGTGTAACAATCTTGTAAATTAACTCCATTGTTCAAGATCAAACATAAAAAACCAGTTAAGTAGTCTAGAGGACAGTTGAAACTGGTTTGCACAAATGATCTTATTATTTCAAGAGCAAAAAGAAACCTGGATTTCAAATAGTCAAGAGCAAAAGTGAGTACAACTTTTTAACAGTGTATACTCATGTAAAATATGCTGGAAACTTATTGTAATGGTAATTGAATTTTCTTTCTAGTATTGCAACAATGCTGGCTTCAGAAGGTTGAGAGCTAAACATTGTGCTACAGAATACACCAGCCTAGATCCATATTAACCTGGATTTAACAAGTGCCACGAGGAATCAAATCTTTCGAGATGCAAACCTTTACTCAAGTTTTTGCACTCTAAAAAAAATAAGCACCTCGCAGGATTTAACCCCCTGTTGCTTGATAAATCTGGGATTAAGATGGGTATAGGCTTCTTTATTATTTAAATCGGTCACATATTCTATTTTTTATAACTATTATATTTGGCCGATGTATGCTGATACCAACATTCATTACGTTACACATCTCCCCATACTAGGGGATAGAATGCACCTCTAAAAGTTTCAAACTTTGAACAGACTGCCATCTCTAACTGAGATATTTCATCCTTGATTGCAGATGCACCCATCTAATTTTCAACCAAAATTACTTTTTAAAAATGTTATTTGATATCAGGAATAGCAAAAAACAGTTGACCAGTGCATTCATATTGGATTTAATGACACCGAGAACTTCCAATCATAGCCTCCAACTAACCTCACTGTGTAGGACTGTATTCGGATGATGTTGCTGAGCCATATTGTAAAGAGTAACTGCATATACAAGCTTTTTTCCTGTGCATCAAACTATAGTTAAACCAATTGATATAAAAAAATACAAGTATTCAAAAACTCCTCATAAATGTAAGAAGCTCTATTTCAGAATTATATGCAGTTACCAGATAGGACTGAATCAGTAGTGAATGCTCACTTCATTTCATTTGCCTTCACTACTGACATAAATGGACAACTGGCTGTACGCCACTGGTTTACATCGAATTCTGATTTATTTATTTCTAAGTGCTGTAGCACTACATGAATAAAGAATTCCCGACGTCTATCGATTGTGCAAATTAACAATGGAAAAAATGACAGGGGAATGCCCCCTCTTCAGGCTTTAGGAAAAAATATTAAAGAACAAATTAACACTATTTTACAGTGTGGCCTGTTGTGTCAGCTGTTATGCTTTTTCCCACAACAGCTCTATCTTAAAACAAACGAGCTATCACGGGAGATCAAATATATGGCAACCCCCTTCTTTTGTGAATTTATCTTTTTGTTTAGGCATTCTACTTGAGACTGGAGCAATAAAAATGTTGACCCTACCGAGGGATCCTCTGTAGAAGACTCCTTAGCAGCACTAGTATATTGAACGTGCTGTATACAGCATATGCAGGTAACAAGCCGAAAGTCTGCCGGTAGGGTATCATTCGGGACAGAATAGCAGCTATGGTTCATCACATCCTTGTATCAGATGCAGGGGTTGAACCATGACATAAAAATGTCCTAACCATTTTTGTGTTAGTTACTCTGAGTATTTCATGTCACTGTCAGCTTTACATCAATAACAATCGTCATGCTATGATACAGTTGCCTCCGAAATGTCACCTCCACATTATGTCGACTCAACAGGAAGAGATGGACCTTTGATTTTCAATCTAACTTTCACAGAACCTCTTTTTCTTTGATTACTCTGCACATCTGTAACTTTACTCACAGCATTTTGACCTATGTTACTGCTGCCCCTCGGAGGACTCCCAATTGTGCTCTCCATTGAATTTTCCAGCTTCTGGCATTCAGTTTCTGGAACCATTCCGTTTGAATGTCTAGAATCCTGCAAAAACAGTTCTTATTAGCTGGTCTATTCTAACATGCCTGTTAATACCCAAAAAACAAGCATATGTGTGTCGTACATGCATACAGACACGTGGCATGTCTGTAATTAAATTTTACACACATGCACTATCATTGTTGCAATACAGAAAAATAATATCTGGATTCTGAAGTAAGATATAAGGTAGTTTGAGGATGCTCCTAATACTGTATACAGTACAAGAAAAAGGAATCTCAAATTTATGTCTAAATGAAAATGAATATCAGTGGTAATCCAGAAGCTAAAAGTTATAAAACTACGTCAGACAAACCGTCTGCATGTGGTCTGGTCAAGAATAACGTAGTGGGTACTTACATGACACAAAAATTTGAATATAAAATTCCATGTACAAAACCTATAACTAAGAAAACGCTAAAACCCAGTCAGATCATATTCTATTGCAAATCATCTGAGCACATGGATGGGGTTTTGCTGTATGATCCTAGGCCCACAGCCCATCATCTACTTTCACAGTGATAGTTCTCATAACACCCAAGCCAAATCATAAGGCTAGGCAGTTTCCTGCAGCAGAGGCTCTCTAAGGATGCCACCTCAGGGGCTGTGCAGAGGGCTAACTAGTAACTGGGTATATAAAAAATATTTCTGGTATATTGTCAAGTACCATATTAGCTCAAGGGACATTTTTGCCAGACTGTACGACCAAGAGGGAAGAAACTTAACAATAAGGTCTTAGGGTCAGCTAAAGGAGGAAACACAGGTTCATGAATGTGGTGGTGATATTTGAAAGGATACATTTCCTTTTTGTTTATGAAAAAAGAGTCGTACATTATACAAAACCAATAATGTGCAGAATTGAGTGGCAGAAATTTGCTTCACCTCCCCAACTAGACCATTAGTCACTCATGTCAAACATTCCAGTAAATTTTGAAGTACCATAGAAGCTCAAGGGACATTTCTGCCAAACTACAAGACCAAGAAGATGATGTTGACTGGTTTGAGAGGAAGGAAATTCAACAATAAAGTGTTAGTGGCAGCTCAAGGAGGGAGAAAATTGTGATTTTTTAAAAGGATCCAAGTTTTTTATTATGAAAATTGTGCCTACTTTATACAAAACCAATAATATACAGAATTAGGTGAATTGCAAAAATTTGCTTCCCCTCCCCCCCACCTAGGCAACCAGGGCAAGCATGTCTAAGCTCAAGGGACATTTCTGCTGAACTGTAGGACCAAGAAGATGATATTGGCAGGTTGAGGAAGAAAATTCAATGAAGTATTAGTTTCGGTTCAAGAAGGGAGCCGGAAGTCCATAAATGTGGTGGTATGTCAAGAGATACAATTTTTTTGTTAATGAAAATTGAGTCATTTATTATAAACGAACAATGAAGTGCAGAATAAGATTAGTAGCAGAAATTTGCTTCCCCTCCCCACCAGGCAATTAATAACCTCATATGTCTAAACAAATTCAGTAAATAGTGAAGTACCATGGAAGCTCAAGGGATACTTCTGCCAAACTGCAAGACCAAGACAATGATATTGACTGGTTGAAGAAAAGTTTTGCAATAAAGTGCCAGTAGCAACTCAAACAGGGAGAGAGGTCCATGAATGAAGTGATGGTATTTCAAGGGGTGCAATCTTTTTATTATGAAAAATGAGTCTACTTGATTAAAAACAATGATATACAGAATCAGGTAAGTAGCTGAAATTTGCTTCACTTCCCCACCTAGGCAAGGAGGGTAAGAATCTCTACCTAAGCCCCTAGGTAAGCTGATGTGAAATATTTTCCAAGAATATGGAGCTTAAAACTAGACTACTGTCTAAGTCATCAATCATCCAAAAACCGATGGACATCTATATTACAGAAATCTTACTTAAAACCATAAAAAGCCGCCCTACAACTTACTTACAATGGGAAAGATATCAATCTACACTGAAGAATAAATCAAAAGCTCCAAGTCACCTTTTTACATGACCACAAGTCCCCAAAAAGGGCAGTTCCCCAATGAACATGTCTATAAAAGATATCATGTTATATTTATTGAATTTTGTTCCACAAGTATATTGCAAATTTGCACTCTAAAAAATGTGTGATATCCTATCTTATCTAGCGAATTTATGTTTGCTGGCCAGTCCTTGATAGAAAACCAAGCATCCAAGCACCTTGAGTTTGAAATCACACAGGCTAATCCAAATTTACTGGATTCTGTGAAGACATCTAGTCTCTGGGTCACTAACTTTCCACCTCATATTCAGCGTTTCTACCACATCAGCTTCAGGTCTAATCCACTTATACACAGCAAGTGTATCATACAAAACGATAACCTCAGCCCTCACAATTAAGCCATGACACCTGTGAATTCCAAAATCAGCTGCATTGCAAATCAGTCTGCAAATGTAACAGGACACCTAATCCCACTTTTTGTGCGTAGTTGTTTCAAGAGATGCCAATTACCAACAGGCTAAAGGAAAGAATATAAACATCATTCTAATTGCCAATTGCCAATTTACTGGATTCTGTGAAGACATCTAGTTTCTGGGTCAATTTACGCCCTAAGTCGCAACCTCTCCACAAGCCATATTCATTCCACAAGAGATTTCTAAAACTACCTGCCATGCCTTCCAAATTCATTTTAAAACCAATGAGCCATGACACCTATGAATTCCAAAATCAGCTGCATTGCAAACTGGTCTGCAAATGTAATGGGACCCCTAATCTTGCGCATAGCTGTTTCAAGAGATGTCAATTACCAACAGGCTTAAGGAAATAATTAGAAGTTAGAACATCATTCTAATTGCCAACTGCCAATTTACTGGATTCTGTGAAGACATCTAGTTTCTGGGTCACTAACTTTCCACCTCATATTCATCTTTTCTACCACATCAGCTTCGGGACTAATCCACTTATACACAGCAACTGTATCATAAGCCATATTCATTCCAAGAGACATTTCTGAAACTACCTTCCAAATTCATTTTAAAATCAATGACCCATGACACCTATGAATTCCAAAATCAGCTGCATTGCAAACTGGTCTGCAAATATAACGAGACCTCTAATCCCAATTTTTGTGCATAGCTGTTTCAAGAGATGCCAATTACCAACAGGCTTAAGGAAAGAATAAAAACATCATTCTAATTGGCAATTGCTAATTTACTGTATTCTGTGAAGACATCTAGTTTCTGGGTCACTAACTTTCCACCTCATATTCAGCTTTTCTACCACAACAGCTTCAGGTCTAATCCACTTCTACACAGCAAGTGTATCATAGAAAATGATAACCTTGGCCCTCACAATTAAGCCAGACTTTTTCTCTCCAAACAAAGCCTTCACTTCACCTGGTTACTTTGAAGTTTAAAATTTTTAATTTGTCTACTGGCTCAGCAAAACAGAATAGATCCAAGTTGCTTTCAGAAAAACAAGATAACATAGTTTTTATTAATGTCGATGAGACTAAAAGAGTACATCCAGTGTAGGTACAAAGTGGGAATGTGAAAGAAACACCTAGATAACAATGAAAGTAGAAAAAGATAAAGAGCTAAGAGTCTAGCTTTGTACTTCTTCTGAAGGACCAGTTCCCTAGAGATATTTCTCCAGGGGTACCAATCATCTCTATCCACACTCCATGTGCCATGCCAATGGCTCCAGTCCTTTCTACACAACTCCCTTGCCAACCTAAGGATCATGCCCAATGCACCAGCTAGTATTTTGAAGCATCAGATGCTACAACTACCTAAGTCACAACCTCTCCACAAGCCGTATTCATTCCACGAGAGATTTCTAAAACTACCTGTCATGCCTTCCAAATTCATTTAAAATCAATGAGCCATGACACCTATGAATTCCAAAATCAGCTGCATTGCAAACTGGTCTGCAAACGTAATGGAACCCCTAATCCCACTTTTTGTGCATAGCTGTTTCAAGAGATGCCAATTACCAACACGCTTAAGGAAAGAATAAAAACATCATTCCAGTGACTAAAATATATTGTGTAATGGAGGAGGGCAGCTTCTGTAATAAGCATGTTTATCAGAAGCATGTGTATGGAAGTAGACAGGGTGGAGGGTGCAACACATTTTACAAATTTTCGAATTTGAGGATTCAGTAAATCAGAAGCTTCTAAAAATAAATCTATCTACAGATTCAATTTATTATACACCTTTTTTACTATTTAGTATTTAGAGAGATCTAGAATAGTCTTCATTTTATTTTTGAGCATGTTCTTTGATTATTTATTTTCATTTTCATTTTCTAAATTATTATAGGCATGTCCTGCAGGCTGGCCTGGCCCAGGATTTGTCATAGTGAGAGGATATTTTCAGAAAACAAATCCTGTCCAAATTCCAGAAACCCCAGATCCAAAACAGGTAAACTGGTAGTTCAGTAAGTACATTGGCCCGATCTTTTAACAATGGTAATAACAATTAAAGCATCAGCGGGCTTCATCCTTGTAACTGCACTTCCATGATGCAGAATAGAAAGAGGACGGCAAGTTCAACTTTTGGAGTCAAAATCACCCAGGGAGATGATCCTTGAATGATTTCAAAAGAAACATAGATGTCGAAGAAAAAGAGAGTAAGAGAAGAGTAAGTGTTAATGTAGAAGTTGGAACATAATCCCACCATAGGGATATGCCAAAAAAAAACACCATCAAATTGGCAAAGGTTTTGGTACAGATAATTCCCCATAAACTACCCTTGCCTCAAAATTGTTATCCATGTGAAACTATTCCTGTACACAAAAAAAATTTGCGAGTAGAGTCAGTATTAATGTGGAATGCAATCCAACCATTGGGATATGCCACAGTAGTAATAGCTTGAAATACATCACATAAACAACCACAAGACAAAGAGGACCCACTACTTGACATGGATACCACACCAGTGATATTTTGTACCTTAGTGAGGGAGGATGCTATACATCAACCTAGCCAGCATTCGGATTGGCAAACCATTGGGTGAGGGCAACACCTCATAGCCACCCTTGTCTCACAATTGTTATCCATGTAAAATTGTGGCTCCAAGCATGAGAGCCAAGTGTTAATTTGGGACAAAATCCCAACATAAGCCTTAAGGATATGCCAGTTTAGTGATAACTTGTAAAACATCACGTAGATAACCAAAGGACAGGGAGAGCCCACAAGGCATAACAATGATACTTTCGGCAATGGTTGTACTGAAGTGAGGGCAGCCCACTCCTTAGAGAGAAAAGATGCCCTAACACAAGTGCATTGGAGAGAGAAATTTGCAATAATAAGCAATATAATCCTAAAATAGCAGCACTAGTGCTGATCATAGAATACCTGACCAAATGCTGGCTTTAACCATGAACAATAGAGTAGACCACAGATGTAAAATTAACCCATGAACAATAGAGTAGACCACAGATGTAAGCGCCCTTCAGCAAAATCACTTAAAGAATGATACCAGTAGGGATAAAAAATGATCCAAATAGATCACAACACGAGATTACAAATGACTCTTGAGTGTGTATTTATACACAACTCAAAAGACAGGGTGCCCTCACCAAGAGGGGTTATGGACCCACATAACAAGTTGACCAGGTCAGCCTTAAATAAAACCTAGTATCATAATAAACAATTATAAGTTAGCCTTGGCCACATTCATTAATGATCAATATGGGTCCACTCTAGCCACATGTAAGGATTACACCATTCTCAACAAAACAGTCTTGTCTCACAATTGTTATCCACATGGATAATTCACAAAACAAACACACATTTCAAGAGAATAAAGTATTAATGTGGGACAAAATGCCAACATTGGGATATGCCACTATAGTAATAGCTTGTAATACATCACGTAGATCACAACAACAAGATACAAAAGGCCCACAAGGCATGATACCGATACCACTAGCAGTTTTTCCACTAAAGTGAGGGAAAATGCCACCACATCAACCTTGAGACTTACACTCCAAAGCCGGATTTCAAATTGGCAAAGCTTTTGGTGTAGGTAATGCCTCATAAACCACCCTTGCCTCATAACTGTTATCCATGTGGCATTATACCCTCCCACACACACAAGATAAGAGTAGAGTAGATATTAATGTGGAACAAAATCCAAACACAAGGATATGCCACTATAATAATAGCTTGTAATACATAGCATTTTAACAACCACAAGACATAGATGGCCCATAATGCATGACAATGATCCCATCAACAAAGTTAGTAGTAGACTGAGGGAGGATGTTATCATTTCAACTTGGGGATTTGCACCTCGAAGCTAGCTTTCAAAGTGGTAGAGACTTTGGAGGAAGCAATGCCTCGCAAACCACCATTGTCTCACAGTTGTTACCAATATGGGATTATTCACAACACTCACACACATATGATGAGGGTAGAGGATAGAACGAAATCCCACCATAGGCATATGCCATAGCAATGATAGTTTGTAATGCACCATATAGATAACAACCACAAGATAGAGACACCCCACAAAGCATGACAACAATACTTCCAACAATGTTGGTACCCAAGTGAGGCAGGATGCTATCACATCAACCTAGGGACTTGCATCCCAAAGCTAGATTACAAATTGGAATAGCTTTTGGTGAGGGCAATGCCTCATAAACCACCCTTGTTTCACAATTGTCATCCATGTATACACATACACACACACGATAAGTGTAGAGTAAGTACTATGTGGAACAAAATCCTACCATAGCGATATGCCACTATAGTAATAGCTTGTAATACATCACATAGATAACCACAAGATAGAGAGAACCTAGGAGGCATGACACGAATACCACCGACAATGCTACTACCAAAGTGAGGGAGTATACTATCACATCAACATGGGGATTTGGACCCCAAAACAAGCATTCAAATGGGCAAAGTTTTTAGTGTTGGTAATGAATGTCTCATAAACCTTCAACAAAAAAGTAATAAACAAGAGATATTGAAAACACTCAAGATTGGAATTTGGAGGTATGACAACCTACCATTATTCCGAAAGAAGAAAAGCTTGGAGATCAAGATTGTTGGATCTAGTTCACGATGATCTATGTGGACCAATGCCAACTCAAGCAATGGGCGATGCTAGGTATTTATGACTTTTATGAATAATGTTTCCAAAAGAATTGCATTTCTTTATTAAATAAATTCTATGGAGATTCTTTCTTACATCAAACGTAAATCCAAACCATTAGACACCAAATATGCAAAGGTTTCTCATTATATAACAATGATTTAAAGTTTGGGAGAGACAAGCACCATTGTTTTTTATTTTTTGATTTACTTTTATGTTTTTTCCCTCGAAAAATAGCGTGTGGGGGGACAAATTTGATGAACGTCAATTCAAGGTCCAAACTAGTCAATTCATGATAGAACTAGTCTTCAGATGTGAATTAGAGCAACTGTAACTAGTCTTATCCGAACAATTTTGATAACTATGGAGCGTACCTCCAGAGATTTTCAAAGGTCTTGTAAGGTCCATGGCATCAAGAGGCAACAAGTTGCATTCTATTCTTGTGATAGAATGGGGTGGTGAAGAGGAAGAACCACTATATAGTCAAAATGGCTAGGTGCATGTTAGAAGGGAGAGGATTGCCCAACAACTTTTGGGAAAAAAGCAATCAACACAACAATGCATGCAGTGAACATATTCCTAACCAAAGTAGTCGAAGGAAAGACTCCTAAAGAAGTGTGAGCAAGTAAGGAACATGATATTTAGTATTTCAAAAGTTTGGATGGAAGGCCTTTATACATATTGTTGAGATCATGTGGTTACTCTTTCCTTGAGGCCGCATGTCTATCCATTGTATTTATTATAGCTTTAATGAGCCTACATATGGGTACCTAACTAACCCATTTATTGCACTTACTATATTTGACCATGTCAGCCTAGTCACCCTCTTGGGGATAGCACCCTAACGCTAAAGGATTTGTATAAATACAAAGATACACTCTGCATTTGTAATATCCCATTCAAGTGAATTCATGCATTCTTTGCCTAAGGGAACCTCTAAACAATTCGCTCTACTTGTGGTATTTCTCTCTACTTGTGTGGTTGATTATTCTTGGACGAAGAAATGGTATGTGAACATCTTTCTTGTGATCTATATAAAGGGTTGTTATAAATCTACTGCTTTGATGATTGGATTAGAGTTTGTTGAAGAGACCATTGTAGAGTCGGACATTCCACTACTGATTTGTTTCTAATCATTATAAAAGACTAGACCTCCTATGTCAACACTATGGATTGTGTGACCTCAAGCTCGAACATTCAATGGGAAAAGACGCAATGCTTCTGACAAAGCTAGTGACCAATACCTAACTAACCCTCTAGCCAAAATTGCACCTGGATTCATCAAGGGCAAGTCTTCAAATTCCTAGGCATCCCTTTTGCCTTTAGAGATTCCACTAGGGATTTGTGGGAGGTTGTAATCCAAAGAGTTGAAAAGAAAATCAAGAAATGGGTCATCAAACCACTAATGTTGGTTGCCAAATTCCAGATTTGCACCAAAATCCTAGCAACCACTCAAGTGTACTACTCTTTTTGTTGGGCGCCTTCTCTTGTGGCCCACTCTCGCCTGGAAAAAGTCCCTCGTTCCTTTCTCTAGGCTAAGTCAGATCAAGGCAAGGGTTTCCATCGAGTTAACTGGGAATTGTATTGTACTTCAAAGGAATATGGGGCCCTGGGAATTATTAGAACTCGACTCCAAACAAGGCCTTTTGTGCCAAATGGATCATTAGGGTTGTTGAAGGAAAAGATGCCTACAACGTCCTCAAGTTTCACATTAGCCAAGGGTGTTCCCATATGGGAAAGCTACCTGGAAGGGGCTTCCCTTAGAAACTTGGTTACTCCTACTATAATCAAAATTTTAAGGTACGTTTGTGGTTTAGAGCATCTCTAAGGCCTAGGAGGCCAATAAACCCTTTTTTACTTGGAAGGAGCCTAACCTTAGAACTGTCCTTTCATTCAACTTGCATTGTCTCTATTGGTCTCCACTTATCTGTGTTGAAGGAAAGACCCTGGCCAAAACTCCTTGGTTCTCGACCTATAGGCTCTACCGGAAAGGGATTTGTGTGATGAATGATCTAGTGCTTGCTCAAATTCGGGCCTAGATTCGTTGGTCTGAGCTTAAAAGCTCAAATTCTACCTTTCAAATACAAACAAGACTATTGTTGATCGTGTTCAAAATATGATTCTTGACCTCTATATTTTGAAGTTTGGCCTCCTTGTGTCGAGAGCTTGGTGAAAGGATTGGAAATGGGGTAAGGCCACGAATTGCAAGAAATATAAGTCGGCCATGGGCTACAAGAAGCTTTGCTCAAAATCACTCCTAAAGGGCCAACTAAAAATATTTTTTGGAGATTGAAGTATAAGCAGAAAACCTAGCACTTTAGAGTTTGCAGTATATGGAAGCCTATATTCCAACCTAAAAGAGCATTCTTTGCCTAGTGCCCTGCTTTAGGGGGTCCCCCTTTAGATCAAAGATTAACTTACCTAGGAGTTCATAGCTCATGGCATCCTCATTGTAGACAGGTTGAAACCCTAGAGAATATGTTATAGTTTTTCCCTCTAACCAAGTTTGCATATGCTTGTGTGGAGTTTCATTTCCAACAATACCTTCCTATCTCATTATCTAGGCAAGTTGCTTGCTTGCAGATCGGTTGCCTTATGCTCTTAAATTCCAATCTACTTGGTTGCTTGTTAGGGCTAAAGTTTAATTTTGGCTATGGAAAAAACGGAACAATGGTATATTTAATTTTGTTGTCACAACAAAGTTTACTTGGTTTAATGGCAGTGTGATGTGTGTCAACTTGTTGCTGCTGATTGAAGTGCAATCATGCAAGGTGTGTTTGGAGATGGAGCACCTACAACATCTTTTGGACTATTGGCATGGGGGCCCATGCACAATGAGCCATGTGCCACTTAGCCTAGAGCCCTTCATTGCACATACTCCTTGCCCTACCTCTACAGGATCTCCAACGAACAAACCTAGGCATTGAGCTAGCAAATTGTTCTGAGAACACCATGAGCACATGCGTAGTTTATCCGCAGGCCCATGCTAGCATGTGGACAAAGCATTCTCAATCCTGACATGTGGACAAAGCACTCCTGACCCTGGAACTTGCAATCTCAAAGGGGCCTAGATCCCAAGAGCCTACTTACAAATGAGATTAGTTGTGGATGCTTCTACATGAAGAACTCATTTTCTCATGCTGCCTCTTATACTAGAGGTTCTTCCACTTGATGAGGTACTTAGTAATTTATTTATTTCATTGTCAATTGCTATGTGTTTCAAGGATTATTTATGGTTCAAGTATGATTTTCCCTTCTTCATTAATCTCTGGAAGTGTTGCAGGAAGCTCCCCCCCCGCTTCGAAGCCCTGAAGCTCAATCCGAGCGGGTGCGTCCAAGAAGCTTGGGTTGAAGCGTGCTTCAAAATTTGGAAAGTGCGCTTCGGGGGATTTGAGCACGCTCCCTGCCCTTTTTGAAGCGCCCGATCCAAAGTGCGCTTCCGAGGAAGGCCCACACACTACCAAGGGGACCAGCGCTTCCAAATTTATGAAGCGCACTTCGAAGGGCGCTTCACGCACGCTTCCAAGGAAGGCCCACACGTTTCCAAGGGGACCAACGCTTCCAAATTTCTGAAGCGTGCTTTCGAGGAAGGTCCGCATGCTTCCAAGGGGACCTGCAACTTCACCTAAAAAACTCATTTTTATTTTTTTTGAGTTAGGGTGGGGCCTAGTTTAAGCTTAGGGTTGAGGGAAAAAAAGGAGGAGAATAAATGAGCTCTTTCCCCTCCATTCTCCTCATTCTTTCATCATGATCTTGGAGGAGAGAGCAAAGGAGATCTTGAGAATGCAGATTTGTAAGAACTTGGAGGAGAAAGCAAAGGAGATCTTGGAAGAGTGAGCAAAGAGGAGCTTGGAGGAGAGAACAAAGGCAACCATCTTCCAAAGGTTTCAACTTTCAAGTTTCAAGAGCTAAAGAGGTAAGCCCAAACCCCAACTCCCTCAGTTCCTTGGGTTAACTTTGTTAATGTTTTTTTCCTCCTCTCCTACTCTTTCCCATTCCTTCTTCTCTCTCATTTTATTGCAGGTTGTTCATCTAAAACTCGAAGAAAATGGTTTTATTTTGGTTTATCATTCCTTTTTTGGTTCTCATGGTTTTGGTGGGGAGAAGGCATAGAAGGGAAGAAGATGATAGTGGTGATTCTCATGATGACCCACAATATGAATTTGGTGAAGGCTTTGAAGAGGAAGAGGGAAATGTAGGACGCAAAGATTTATTGAGACCCTTGTGGCAATTTGTAACAAAAGTTGAGGAGGGGAAAGGTGGTGGAAGCATTAAATTTATATGTCCTCATGACTGTCATGATGGAAAACCTTATACCGGTTCATATACCCGTCTAAGGAGGCATCTTTGTGGTGTAATGGAGAGTGATGACAACAAGGGGTCCACTGGAATCTCAGTTTGCCCTAATATATCCAAGTAGCAAAGAGAAAAATATATAAAGATAGAGGAAGTTGCACAAAAAAAGTATGGTAAAAAACAAAAGCTTCAATCCCATGTCTCATCTAGATTTGGTGGCAACACATCTCCATCTCATCGTGGCTCTGGAACCTCTGGATCTAGAAGAACAATAGCAAATTTCCTTGATATTGGAGGTAGGGATGAGGTGGGATGCAAAAGTGGTCCGGTTTCTCTATGCTTGCGGTATCCCATTCAATGTGCTTCGCTCCCCCTATTGGCATGATCTTGTCAAGGCAATCAATGAAACCCCCAAAGGATACAAGAGCCCCAACTATGAGAAAGCTAGAACTGTGTTACTTGATAGGGAAAAAGCAAAAATTCAAAGAACTCTAACACGGTTTACATATGAATGGTCAGACATTGGGGTATCCATTGTATCAGATGGTTGGACAAATGTTAGAAACCAACATTTGATCAATGTTCTTGGTGTTTCTGCTACCGATGCAATGTTTCTTGCAGCACATGACTCCTCTTCAATTATTACATCTTCCCAAAACATTTCAGATCTCCTCTTGAAAACAATTAATGATGTTGGTCATTCTAATGTGATTCAAGTAATCACTGATAATGTAGCAAATTGTAAGGGAGCAGGTAAAATCATTGAGCGAGTTCATCCACACATCTTTTGGTCTGGGTGTTTGGTGCACACCTTGAACCTTTTGATGCATGATATTGTCAAGCATAGAGAATGTGGATGGATTAATCAGTTGTACAAGAGAGGGAAGCAACTCATCAAATTTATCACTGGGCATACAAGGGTCAATTACTTCTACAGCACTCACTCTAGGTTGCAGCTACTTAAGATTGCAAACACTAGATTTGCTAGTTATTACCTCACCTTAGGCGCCTATTGAAGGTGAGACAAGCTTTGGGTGCTATGGTGATGAGCAATGCATGGGATGAATTGAGCAATGATAGATAAGGTGCAACAACAGTGAAGGAGACAGTCCTTGACAGTCAGTTTTGGTCACAGGTTCGGTTTGTTTTGCAATTCACCAAGCCAATTTATCACATGATCAAGTTTGTAGATTCAGATCGACCAATCATTGGGGAGGTGTATGAGCAAATGGATAGCATGCTAGGGCAGATTAAAGACATTGTTGAGCCTAGAGATGTCAACCTCTATAACCATATTCGTGTAGAGGTGGAAAAACGATGGGAAATGCTAAATATTACACTACATGCCTTAGCATATGTGCCAACACCTAAATACTATCATGTATCATGGCTTTCATCACCAACACCTGGTGGTGGGACCAAGAAAAGACCACACCAAGATCCAGAGGTTCAAGCAAGTTATATGAAAGAATTAGATAAACTCATCCCAGACGAGGAGGAGTGTGACAACATAAGGAGACAATTGAGCCATTACATCCTTATCAATGGTGCCTTTGGGACCAACCATGCAATTAGAGATCGAGGGAATCTAAGTTCTCTTGAGTGGTAGAACATGCATGGCGGTACTACCCCACAGCGACAACATTTGGCAACACGAGTGCTTTCACAGGTGGTGAACACTTCTTCTGCAGAGAGGTGTTGGAGCACCTACAATTTCATCCATAGCATTAAAAGGAACAGGTTGAATGTAAGTCGGGCAGAGAGCTTGGTCTATGTTCATTACAACTTGGGATTGTTGTCCCATTATTGTGAGGAGGCACAGATGGATCAAAACTTGAGGCGTTGGGACAACAATCCAGAGGAGGATAATTTGGAGGATGGACTATTGCTTTTAGAGCCATTAGAGAGTGTTCTTTTGGACGATGATG
>SNQJ01S0060880.1:56153-79390 GCA_010110895.2 Picea sitchensis
TCATGCTTGAGGTAAACCATAGTGTAAATTTAACACTAAGGAATACAAAAACAGAAGATAGCCAAGCCCTACAAACCTCAAGATCAGTCCTTCGATCTTTTTGGTTGGTTGTTATCTCCCTTGCTTCCCCTTTGCTCCTATCCTCGACCCCCTACCCTCCACACTTACATGAATGTCCTTCTCCACCCAATCAATGAGAGCTCACTCTCTCACTCTGTGTGTGACACAAAGCACATGAGCAAAGAATCCCTCTTTGCTCCAATGTACTTTTTGTGTATCTCATCCTTTCACCTAGGTTGCCTTTTATAATGTTGAGTTGATCCATAAATCCAAAACCCTAGATCTCCCAAAGTGATCAAGGGTTGAGATTAGATCTCCCCTTCACTTTAGATCTAACGGCTAGGATTTAATCAACTCACTTAAGTTAATAAAGCCAAATATTTAGGATTTAACTTAATTCAACTCACATTAATTAAAAGGTCATTCACTTTAATAATTAACCCATAAAGTAAATTTCATGAGGTTCTGAGAGGCATTACAGAGTCACAGACGACTTCCACATGTTAGTCACCAAGCCTATGTGGAAGTACTTGTCCGATGCTAAATACATCAACAAGGCCTTCCTTCTTGCATTAATACTGCACCAATGCCATGCCTTGAGGCATCACACTCCATAATAAAGGTTTTTGTGAAGTCGAGCATGGCCAAGACAGAAGTTGAAAACATAGCCTCCTTAAGTTTTTTAAAAGCTTTGGTTGCTTCTTGAGTCCAAGAAAATGCCTCCTTTTTCAATGATGTTATTAGAGTTGTTGTTATTTGACCATAATTCTTAACTGTTGGATTGCACACGAATGGAGATAAGCATGGAATACATTCTCATCGAGTTGGCCACATGGAGGATCAGTGTTTTGATCTTCATCCTTGTGAGCATTGTGGAAAGCATAATCATCCTTCAGATAGATGTTCCAAATGTAAGAAACCTACAAGAGTAAAGAATCACTATGGGCGGATCACTTCTTCGCAATGGTCATCATCAACCAAGAAGATATATCAGTCATACCGAAGAATTCATTCTCGAGTATTGACACATCTTGCAGTGGAAAGATTTTCATCTTCTCACCTTGTCCCTAACAAGGGGGATAATATCAATGATTGACATTCAGGCTTCAAGTTTTGAAGTCCTATCAATCAAGCAAGGACAAGCACGCTAGAGACAAAGACATATTCCAATTAGCGTAATTTGGTTTGTGGTCTTCCTTAAATATTATGCTATATGGTGGTTTAAGAAAGACCACAAACCAAATCACGCTAATTGGAACATGGCTCTCTCTCTAGCTTGCTTGTTCTTGCTAAATTGATAGGACTTCGAAACTTCAAGACTAACTATCAATCACTGATATTATCCCCCATGTTAAGAACAAGGTGAGAAGATGAAAATCTTTCCACTGCAAGATGTGTCAATACTCTAGAATGAATTCTTCGGTATGACTGATATATCTTCTTAGTTGTTGATGACCATTGCCAAGAAGTGATCCACCCATAGTGATTCTTTACTCTTGCAGGTTTTTTACGTTTGGAACATCTGTCTGAAGGATGATTATGCTTTCCACAAAGCTCACAAGGATGAAGATCAAAACACTAATCCTCCATGTGGCCAACTCGATGACAATGTTGGCCTTTGGAAATCTGATCTTGAACTGAAGCAGGTGAAGATGAAATTTCTTGAAGGAATCTAGCACTATGGAATTGGATTGATTTGGAATAATCTGGAATGTCAAAGGCCACTTTCATTTTGTATCCAAGACCTGTTTTGTGCTTGTTGTTGATGATTTATTCCCAAGGTCAGATGATGGACTTGGAAAGTGCAAGCGAAATTTGTTTATGACAAACTTCATCTTCATTTGAATCTACTTCTAAAGTGGCGTCACTAATTTGATCATGTGTTGGCTATTAATAGGAATCAATCTCAAATTCAAAAAGAGAATTGCTATGAACAAGGACTAGTTTAGAATGTTGATTCTTTTGTTGCATTTCATCTTGTTGGAGTTGTGATTCAAGCTAGAGAAATTCGATTTTCTCCTGCGAATCTTGTAAACAGGTTAGAACATTAACGAGAGTTGTTTTGTCAATTGTGACCGTATTATGGATAGTAAAGAGTATTAGAGCATTCAATAACTTTAATAATTCATCAATTCAAGCCATTTAAAAACTGGCTTAGACCTCAACGGGTTTCTTGCAACTCCACCCTTTAACAATCAAACTCAACAATTCAAACTTAGCAAATGGAGGGTGTCAACTTGTACCGAAAATGCACCCATTTACGATGTAATTCAACTTAATTTCAAAAAAGTACAAGTAACTTACAAAAAGACTATTTGCAAGTTACAATTATTCTTGATTCTGGAGTTGAATTGATCTTCAGGAACCATAAATATCACATCCATTCCCATGTCGGCTTTCATATACACAGATTGCATATTGGTGGATTGCCTTATCTATTGCAAAAATGGGAGGTGATCTGAACCATGTGTGATGCATTTCCCATTCAGTAATTTGACTAAAGATCAACTAGAGCGTGACTGGGAGAGGCCGCTTCAGATCCGTACAAATCAGGGGCGAATGGTTGGGCGACTCGTTGAGCAATTGACTTTAAACTGTATGGTGGATCACTGAGAGCAATCTCACTATTCAATATGTTAATCGAAAAAATAAAAGATACCCATTTGGGTAATCACCTGGGTGTTCCATTTGCAAGTATTATCTCAGAAAACAAAAGATTCTACCGTGAGAAAAAATCGTTTTTCACTTGCAACGACCATTTTTCATTTTGGGGTGAAATTTATCAGCAAGATTTTATCCTTGAACACTAAATTTTTCAATCAATATTGAGAGGGATTTGATAGATCTATGAAAGACCTTTCCAATGTTAAGCTATATGCTTAATTTGGCTCTGTATAATGGCCGCAATCTGCATTTTAGTGGTTGCATACCCCGCGATTGCACAAAATCCGGTTCTTATGGGATGAATATCTTTAAAACAAAGATGAATCTTGGAAATACAAAAGTACCCTTTGGCGTGTCTTTAAATCTAGTTTTCAATGCAACTGAAATCATTCAAACAAATAAATATTGAGAGAGAAATCTAAATTTTACCAACAGACACTCCACGATCAACAAATTTCCCCTTCAGTGATGTCTTCTCCTTGGATTGCATGCATTTCCAACGCTGGTTTTTTTTTTCTTCATTGCAACTCTTCTTCATTGGCTCGTCAATGGCCTCCCATGGAACACTACCATGGAATTACCAAGCCCTTATGACTAAAGGAGCTCTGATACCATTGTTGGAATGCACACAAATGGGGATAAGCGTAGAGTACATTTTATTAATATCATACATGTATAAATACATTATCTCGACCTTTAGATTCATCTTCCAAGAGGTCTCTTGAACTCCCGATGACAATTCCTATTCACTTGACTTTTCATATTCCTTCTCAAGTGAATAATACCCTAACCCTAATGACTTAGGTTTCCAGCATCGACAAACTTACAATAATAATCCGTCAATCCTAAGAATCATCCAAGATTCTTCAAGGTTTTGGGAATTAGCCATTCCACCATAGCTTCAATTTTGTTAAGGTCCACTTTAATGCCTTCATGAGATACAATATGACCCAAATATTCCACTTCCTAAACCCCAAAGGCACACTTGGAAGGCTTTGCATATAGTTGTTGCTCCTTTAATAGTTTTAAGACCATGTCATACATGCTCTTCCCAATATTTGTTGTAGATTAGTATATCATCAAAAAGTACCAACACAAATTTTATGAAGAAGAGTTTGAAAATAGAATTCATCAAGCTTTGAAATGTGGAAGGTGCATTAATAAGGCCAAATGGCATACCAAAAACTCATAATGACCTTCATGTGTTTTAAAGGCTATTATGGGGATGTCTTCTTGCCTCATTCTAATTTGATACTATCCAAAATGAAGATCCAACTTGGTAAAGAAAATTGCTCCCTGCAATTCATCTAATAATTCATTAATGATAGGAATAGGAAACTTATCTTTAATGGTCATCTTGTTGAGCTCTCTATAATTTGAACACATACACCATAAACCATCCTTTTTGTAAACCATCGCCAGTGGTGAAGAGAAAGCACTTTTGCTAGTTTGAATGATGCCATCCTCTAATATTTCTTAAACCATATGCTTAATCTCACTCTTTTGTGCATATGAGTCCCTGTAAGGCCTGATGTTAGGTGGTATACTTCCCAGTTGCAAATGAATACCATGGTCATGATCTCAAGGTGAAAGACCTTTAGGTATCTCACCAAATACCTTGGAATGATTGTCCATAACATTTTGGAGATCCACAAGAACAAAGGGTCTAGATGTTTGAACATCTAGTGAGCACAATTGTGCAATTACACCATGGTGTCCAATTTTTAGCAATTTTGTCAAGTTGTTAGAGCTTATCACTTTAAAGGGTTTCCCTTGGATACCTCTAAGTTTAATTTCCTTGCCTTCTAAGGGAAATCTCACGAAAAGTTCCTGAAAATTAAGAGCCACTATTCCCAATGATTGTAACCATTGGACCCCTAATACAACATCAACACCACCCATTTGGATTACAATCATTGGACTATCCAATAAACCATCACCTTCCTTTTTCTAAACCATCAATAATGGTGAAGAGAAAGCATTTTGGCTAGGTTGAATGATGCCAACCTCTGATATTTCTTGAACCATACAATTAATCTCACTCTTTTCTGCATATGAGTACCTGTAAGGTCTGATGTTAGTTGGTATACTTCCCAGTTGAAAATGAATAGCATGGTCATGATCTCAAGGTGGAAGATCTTTAGGCATCTCTCCAAATACCTTGGAATAATTGTCCATAACATTTTGGAGATCCACGGGAACAAAGGGTCTAGATGTTTGAACATCTAGTGAGCACAAATGTGCAATTACACCATGGTGTCCAATTTTTAGCAAGTTTGCCATGTTGTTGTTGATTTTCTAATTCAGTGCCTAGATAAATTATTTCCTTCGGATTTCCTGGCGGAAAACTAAATTTGCAACTCACAGAATAAAATATAATAACTGAATACTTAACTAGAAATAAACAAATCAGCAGAAGCAAATGGGAACCAAACTTCACACGACACGGAAATTATGCCCTTCAAATTAGTTTTTCATTAATAATGACTCCAAGCTTACAAGAGCTCCCTTACTAGGAAAATGGCCCACTAAAGAGAAATACAAATTACAGCAAACGTGGCAACTCTGGCTTTGAAGAAACCCTCTACCCGATCTACCTGATGGACATTTAGATTTGCACTAGATCTATCTGATGGTACCTCAGATCTACTAGATATGCCCACTGGTAACTCAAATCTGCACTAGATCTATCCATTGGTATCTCAGATCTACTAGATTTGTCCGTTGGTACCTCAGATCTGCTCCCCAAAAATCTGTCCTTCAATTTCTAGCTATTGGGTCTTCTTCTCCTTGTTACACTACTTGCACTTTCCTCCTTTCGACTTGATCTCTAGATAAAAGTCCTTCTTCACCTATTCGAGATCCCCTTGATTCGCAGTCCTTCGTGACTCAAGCACTTTAGCAAAAGTCCTTCTTTGCTCCTAAGTGGATGATCCCCTTGAGTCGCAGTCTTTCGTGACTCAAACACTTAAGCAAAAGTCCTTCTTTGCTCTTCTTGTGGATGTCTTTCTGCTTCACCTACCCTTGCTTTTATAATCTTGAGTTATGATCGAATCAAACATAACCCTAATCTCCAAAGGGATTAATAGTTGAGATTAGATCTCACCTCACTTGAGATCAATGGCTAAGATTCATTTAATTCACTAATGATAATAACCTTGGCATTTCATTAAATTAAACTCACTTTGTTTATAAAAAACACTTTAATAATTCCTTTAATCAAAGTAAATTACTAAGGTTGGAGGCTTTGGACGACTTCCACACGTCTAGACACTTAGATCTATGTGGAAGTACCTATTTGATGCTACAAACATCAACACTCCCTCTTAGCGAGGAAGGTACTTCTAGAAGAGCCACCTGGAACTAGCTCCCCCTCTGATCCTGGCACAATGTCCCACACATCATCCTACACCATGGCATCTCACCAAACATGCTAGTATGTTGCTTCTTGAACACTAGAAGGCTCGGAATCAATGATGCGACTCAATAGCGCCACGAAGTTTGAACACTTCTTCGGAGGACTTCCCTCCCTGAATATGGTCCTAGGGGCCTCAACATGCTCTTGAACATCCCTCAATGTCTGCACAAACCACTTGGGTCTCCTGAGAGAGCTGGAAGGGCTTAACTCCTCCTCCCCACCTAAAGGTTGACTCCCTGAACTGGAAGCCTCTGAACGTTGTTCTCCCTTCGGGGCCTCCTGGTCCTCGCCCTTTGTCACCGGTACATATAGCACATCCAGGGCTTCCAACAAACCACTTGACTCAAGCTGGAACAAAATAGTTCCCTCACCCTTCACTGCATACTTGACATCATCACCAAGCTCCATGTGGATCCCTGAGTCCTGTTGAATAACTCATGTGCTTCATCCAACCTATCTTCAAACCTGAGACTAGCTACTGTCATTTTTCAAATCTGAACTACCTAAAAAATGTGCCTTGTCCTTCATGAATATTAAACTAAAGAATTTGTGCTTAGTCCTTCAAGCACCCACAAAACCCTTAAAACTGGGGTTTCAAATTTGTTGGTTTATAGATCTTCAAAGATCCCCTTGCAAATCTAACATATCTGCTACAAACTATTGTGGATCTGTGTTTGGTCCTTTAAACACCCACTACTGCAAATCAGGGCTACTGGATCTACTATCATAAATTGTTGTGTATCTGAAGTTGTCTCCCTCTCAAAGTGCAAACTCTGATACCATGTTGATTTTCTAATTCAATGCCTAGATAAATTATTTCCTTTTGATTTCCTTCCTAAAAATTAAATTTGCAACTCGCGGAATAAAATATACTAACAAGATAATTAACTGGAAATAAACAAATCAGCGGAAGCAACTGGAAACCAAACTTCACACAACACAGAAATTACACCCTTCAAATTAGCTTTTCATTAATAATGACTCCAAGCTTACAAGGTCTCCCTTACTGGGAAAATCGCCCACTAAGGAAAAATACAAATTATAGCAAACCTGGCAACTCTGGCCCTGAAGAAACCCTCTGCCTAATATGCCCAAATCTGCCTGTTGAACACTCAGATCTACACTAGATCTGCCTGTTGGTCCTTAGATCTGCAAGATCTGCCTGCTAGTACATCAGATCTACTAGATCCATCTGCTAATACCTCAAATCTACACTAGATATGTCCATTGGTACCTCAGATTTGCTAGATCTGCCTATTGGTACCTCAGATCTACTAGATCTGCCTATTGATACGTCAGATCTACACTAGATCTGCCTGTTGGTACCTCAGATCTGTTAGATCTTCCCGTTGGTGCCTCGGATCTGCACTAGATATGTCCGTTGGTACCTCAAATCTGCTAGATCCGTCCGCTGGTACCTCGAATCTACTAGATATATCCGTTGGTACCTCAAATCTGCTCCTGAGAAATCTGTCCTTCAATTTCTAGCTACAGGATTTTCTTCTCCTTGTTGCACTGCCTGCGTTTTCCTCCTTTGGACTTAATCTCTAGATGAAAATCCTTCTTCACCTATCCAAGATCCCCTTGAGTCACAGTCCTTCGTAACTCAAGCACCTGAGCAAAAGTCCTTCTTTGCTCCTAAGTGGATGATCCATTGAGCCACTGTCCTTCGTGACTCAAGCACTTGAGCAAAAGTCCTTTGTGTTGATATTATGGTAGTTGCGAGAGGTATTAACCTCCATATGTAACCTTTAACTAGAATAGAATATTCTGAAAGCAAGAGAAACCCTAAACAAATGTGTGAAAACCCTAAAAGACATGTTGGCTCAACAGAATATATAATATGAAGGTATTATAATCCAGGAAGACAAGTCGACTTCACAAGAAAAAGATAAACAAAAAATATAATTACTAGAAAGTCAGGTCGGCCTAGCCAGAAAATGTTGTTATTTTACTTATGCAACTAGCAGTTACGGTTCTTCTTTATCATTACAATCATTTAGCATATTAGCTGCATATAAAAGATAACTGAAAGAGATACAATCACATAAACAAGAGAGACACAAAGATTATCCTGGGAAATCCTCTAGGGGGAGAAAACCTAGCAAACTTCCTCAATATAGATTAGCCAACCAAGAACAATGTTTCTCTCTCAAGAGAGAACTAACAAAGTAGAAGATCCTCCTCTACTCCTTCACTAGGAAGAGTAGAGCACCACTTAACCAAGAGATACCAAGAGATAGACCAAAAGCCTCCTTGACGTCACACCTAGTTGTAGCAGCTACTCCTCCAAGACTTGCGCACTTTTCCTTCTTGTTGCAGAGCTCATTGAGTGAGTGAACAAGTGAGGAATTAGCCCTCCTTATAAATAGTAGTCTGGCCTCCCTAAATTAGGGTCTGGGCCGACCTGTCAATTTACCCTATTAAATTACATTTAATTGTCAAGGCACAATAGGGATGACTTTTACAAAGGCACAATAGGGCCTGTTATCCACCGAGTTGCAATAGCTGAATTTGAAGATGAGCCCCCAGAGACTGAGTAGACAGATGCTCAGAAGTCAAAGTTCACAGATTCAACAGGTCTATTTAAAGACCACTTTTTCTGCATTTCCATCCCTCCAGGGGCATTGTAATAAATGACTTGAGCACGAAAGTTGTAAAAGACTATTGGCCACCTAAGACCTGGGTACGAGCATGTACTCTAGAGTGTTTTTTTTTCACTTGTTAATTATTTTTTGCCTGCCTTAGTGGGCGATTAATAATTTCTAAGTTTTTTCACTTAGACACTGACTCCAAAGTTGGAGTATGTGCTGGTGGTCTTGTCTATTGAGTCATATGGAAACTGCGGCTATGTCCGATAGGTTTATTTTAATGTTTTAGTGAAATAAAAAATTTCCCACAAAACGGAAATTTTTAATTGTAAAGTCAATAAATTGTAAAAATATGGCATCAGTCATTGTCAGATGCCATATTTATGCTCGTTTTCTAAGCCAGAGCACCATTTAAACCCCTACTCCCCTTCTATCCAGGCAAAAAAGTGATTTTTATCACTCAAAATTGTATTTATCTCGAAAAATACAGAAAAGGGGTCATTTAATTAATTTCCCTATTTTTTAGGAAAATTGGGGAACATGTTGGAGACATGTTTTTCCTCGATTCTCAATCAACTCTGAGCTTGGGCGAGTTCACTGGAGAGGAAGGCGACCTCATTGAGTGACATGGACATGGAGGAGATCCCAAAGTAGGGACTCGACCCCACTTGGTTAGGTGGCGCATTTAGGAGAGAGGGCACACATCCCTATGCTAACACTCGCCCTCACACCCTAGTTCTACTCCACCTCATTCCCACTCACACTAGTCTCACTCCACTCCACCTCACATCACTCCACTCCATCTCCCCTTCACTCTATGCGCCACTCCCTCATGCAATGTGCATCCTCTCTTGGGATTGTCACCCATTTTGTAATAAATAGAAGGCGACCCTCCTCATTGTAGCTAGTTAGAGCTTGGGCGTCCTTACTATTCACTGTTGTAATCTTTTCTATATTGAATCAAAAGGCTTTGGAGGTCAAGATTGGTGTTTAAACTCACATGTGTGGATGGATTGTTAGCTTATGAGGTAATATTATTCTTAGTTTTATTTCTAGTATTTGCATGATGGCTATGGTAAGGATATTGCTATCCAATTAGAGTATATGGTTCTACTTGTTTGTTATGCTATATACTTGTTTGATGCATTTGATGCTTATATTCTTATGTTAAGTTTTTGTTTAAACTAACGTGGAACAAAGTCTCTCTTGTAGGAAACACCTTTTGTGCAGGTACTTGTCAAAAGCTTGGAGTTTGAAAGGCCAATCTTTTGGAGAATCAAAAAAGCTTGCTTGCTCCCTTGTTTTCTCTTGAAGCATTTCAGAAAACTTCCTCCCTCTTCTTCACACCAAAGAAAGACTCCATTGCCCAAGGGTTCTTGAGGCTCAAGCAAAGGCTCCACAAAATTGTTAAAATTTTATTCTCTCTTCTTCTTTATTTACATGCATGTTAGTTAGATCTGTTTTAAAGAATAAATCTTAGCATCTAATGCTGTATGCATGAAGTATTTAGATCTAGTTTCAAATTTTTCCAATTAAAGAGTAGATCTAAGCTAGTCTCTAAGCAATTTTCGCAGAGAGAGACATTCTCCTGGAGGATGAAAAAGACCCTAAACCCGAGATCTAGGGCACCCGGTCACTCTGGGATAGTTGTGATCTGTGACATATATTGATAAAGACCCTAGACATTGTCTAGGGTCCCTAGACATTTGTCTAGGGTCCCTGGTTTGTAACCATGCCTGGGGCATGGGGAGTCTTGGTCTGGGACCAAGCATTTCAAAGACCCTAGGTTTGTAACCGGGGCCCTGGTTAGTAACCCGGGGAGTAACCATCTGAGGGCATGGGAGTCTTGAATGCGGGACCAAGCATTGAAGACCGGGTTTGTAACTTGAAGGGCCCACAGTTAATGGCAGGGTAACCATCAGGGCATGGGAGTGTGATGCAGGACATTAATTGAACTTTCTGAGGTTTGTAACGGGGCCACAGTTAGTAACCCGAGGGGTAACCATGCAGGGGCATGGGAGTCTTAGTGCGGGACGAAGCATTGAAGAACCACGGGTTTGTAACCGGGCCCAGTTAATGTACCGGGTAACCATTACTGGGGCGTAGAGTGTAGTTTGTAACCAAGCACTTAAAGACCTAGTTACATCTAGGGCCTGGTGGTCGAGGGTGCTCATCTCACCGGGCATGGGTTGATCATAGTCTTTTGACCTTGGTGAAACGATGATACATGACCTTCATCACGAAGAGACGCGATCACAAGTGAGATCAGCATCTCTTATCGCGATGATGATAAAGTATGAGGTTCACCATTTGATTTGATGGAATGAGTAATGCCACTGTGTCAAGACCTTGAACCCTTGGTGTCTTTGGTTATTGCTTGTGGGCTTTTGAAAAAGCCAGCACCCTTGTTGTGGGCTTTTGATTAGTTACTTGGAGGTTTGTTTATCTTGAGGGTTGATTTAAAATAATTAATTTTAAATATTGATAAATCTACATGTTTAGAATTTCAAATTTAAAGCAATGTGATTTTAATTTGATTTATTTTATTATTATTTTTAATACCCTCCTACCCAAATCCAAAACTATAAATTGAACCCTCCCCTAACCTTTCAAAGTACATTCTATTAGAAACATTCTTTTGTCTCTATCCTATGCGTGGAGTTATCTGAGATTGGCGGCCTCAATACAGATTTGGAGTTTTTTGCTGTTTTGGGAGAAGATTCATCTTTACAGCCCTGTCTTGGTGGATACCGATTTGCCGACGCTTAATCTTTCGTAGAAGTTTCAACTGGCATCTTTGTTATTGTGCATGTGCCCTCTGTATAGGAGTAAAGTAGCCCTCTGATTGGAAGTACTATATCTTCTTGAGTATACCTGTTGAGAGTGCCGTTTCTCCTGTTGAAAGGTACGCGGCTCTCGAGAGGTACGATGTCTCTTCTTAAGGTACCATGACACACCAGAATTGAGCAGCTATTCATCTTAACGAAGCATTGCTTGTTTTACGCTTACTATTTCCATCTGCGTTGGAACTGGATACTTTGTGGGGTTTAGGTTACGCTAGGTCTTGGTAGTGGCATGAAAATTTTATAAACGTACAAAGTCATTGATCGTGAACAACTATCATACGAAACATAAGAACTAAGATCTATCCATTGTTGTTTCCTTTTTTCTCAGTGGTAATGTCACTGCCAGGTATGGTTGATTTTTTGTTGTTTTCAATTGAAAGATTGTTGCTTCTAAATTGATTCTTAGATCTGCTGTTACACTTGTATAGCTTGCTTCAGAATTAGACTCTAGATCTACTGTTACCCTTGAACTGTTTTGCTCCAGAAAGAAATTGTAAATGTGTTGCTATATTTAAAGGAAGTTTTGTATCTTTTGTCGAACTAGTTGCGAATCCTTTTGATGATGCTTTGTTTTATATGCTTGAGAGATCTCTTATCTCTGTTTTTGAATCTGAGTCTTAATAACTCTTTGATTGAAGTTTCCTGTTTGAATTTATGACTATGCATTTTTTAATATCAGTTTTACATTTTGTCCTTGCCCTATTAAGCATTGCGTACTTCAGGATTCTTGCATATAAATTTTAAAAGAAGTACATTGTTTCTTACTTACCTAAAATCTAACATGGTATCGAGCTGTAGGAATTGTACTAATAAATACGGATGATTCCTGAGATCCATTTTAGGGTTGTTGGAATCTGACCATGTCAAGATTAGCACTCAGGGCTGAAGGCCAATTAAAGAGAAGACTATTGCAGCATGAATCAGGATCATGAGCTTGTTCGCGAACCTGACTGGAAAGACTTTATAGCAGGAAGGAACTTCGCCGGCAACGACGAAGGCGGAAGCCTAGAAACAACTTGAAAATAATGTCTTCAACTCGATTCAATATGCTTTGGTACCTATCATGGAATGCTAGGCACTCCTAAAAGAATGCTTTGATGCTTTTAACCTAAGAACTATATGGACAAAAGATATCCGCTCAGAAAAGAGACTTGAAGAAAGCCAGTTACATACTATGAAGTGGAAAAAAGAATGACTCCATAACCACCTTCTTTTTCAGAATCTCCCAATGTTAAAAGATTTTCTTGTTGGTTAGGAGAATCGTGGCCGAGATGAGAATGTATAGATCCCAACGACCATAGAAGGACTCCCATTATTTGGGATTTTTCTTGCGCTTAGGTAAATGGAAAACCATCCCACCTTTTACTTTGAACTATGGCTGTTTGGAAGAGGAAGGAATAATGAGCAATGAGAAAAGACTCATACGTCCCACAAGAACCCCGTATCCTAGCGACAAAGAGATGGAACAAGTTCCCAAAGTCAAAAGGAAAAGGTAAGAGACCTACAGGTAAGCTCTCATTTCAATCCTCATCTGTCTAAAGTAGATTGTTACAATTGTGGAAAGATAGGACACTATTACCAGAGATTAGAACCACTCCCTCGTGAAGTCAAAGGGAAGGTTTCAAAGAAGGCCTCAAAGGTTTCAAGCCTCAGTTATAAATGAAGAACCTAAAACTCAATAAGAGCCTCAAAGAAGGAAAACCAGAATTGCTACTAGAGAACAAAATTTCAGAAGATACCTCTGTCACGTGGGTACCATCACCAAAATGAGGAGAAGGAGATTTGGTGCTAATGAAGCCGATGGAACCTCAAAACACATATGGACTTTCAAGCAAAACCTTGAAAGTTATCAAGACAGAAAATACAAGCCAAAAGTTGAATTAGGCGACGAATGCACTTACGAGATAAAAGGTTTTTGGCTCTATTTCATTTAGGTTCCACTCAGGTACTATCTTTAATATTGATGAAATTCTCTATGTACCTGGTCTAAAGAAAATTTTTAATTTCAGTTCCAGTATTAGAGGTAAAGGTTATACAGTAATCTTTTCAAAGACTGGCGCTCTCTACTTGCTGCTTTTCAAATAAAGATTTCATCTGCTACTATAACTATTGGAACTTCTTGAGTGTGGCTTATATAAGATTCCAGGTCAAGTCATTCAAGCTCTAACACACGAGACTATAAATCCTTGCGAGCTTTGTACCGGAGGGCTAGACACTGGGCTTCAACGCTCTTCGGGTTTTCATAGATGGTGACAGGTATGCCGGTTTTTTTTGTTGAATCTAATAACATCTGTAAAAGGTTGTCTGCCAGTAAGAACATAGAAACCTGCCAGCAGAGAAAATCATTCACCGGAGAGTTTTAAGAATCTTATTCACTTTCGAGATCATGGCCCCATGTGCACCTTCAATGAGTGGTTGTATTTATTACATTATTTATTGATGATTGTTCTATAAAATTGGATTTATTTTTGAAAACTAAAGATGAATCTTTTAGCGAATTTCAAGATTTCAAGAATGTGACGAGGCAGAACCCGAGAGCACATCGCGTGTTTGAAAGACCAGAATAATAGCGAATTTGACTCATTCAGTATGATGAATTATCTTAGGAAACTACGGAAGTTAAGAGGAGTTGACCGTACGCCTGACCTCAACAAAAATGGAGTAGGCTGGGCAGCAGGGGACCATCATTGAAAGCGAGCGGGGCCATGATGCCGCGATCGAACGCACTCTCTTTAGGCCGGTACCCACGTCGGTATACCGAGAGCAGTGTCCCCACAAAGGAAGTACTTGATACGAAACTCTGAAAGTTTTCCGCAGGTTGTAAACGATGGAGTTGAACATCACGAGAATTTTTTAGCTGATCTGTCTACATTCACATACAAAAGAAGAAGGACCAAACTTGGTAGTCAGGAAAGAAAAGAATTTTGTGGGGTATAGCCGAAACCTCAAAGACTCTGAGATTTATATCGGGACAAAAATTCATTGAAATGAAATGTGATGTAACCTTCCGCCAGAAGAAAGCATTTCGGCGGGCGGAGATCTATTATAATGAGTCGAGGCCGGGGAAATACGACATGACTCTCGCTTCTTGAACGAAACGGATGGAGAAGCCACCGAAGATTAAAGCGAGATCCGGCCCGATGACCTATGAGTTCTACGATGGAACTACCTCACATTAAGAAAACCGGCTGGTAATGAAATTTTAGAGGCGAAAAGCACTTCGGCACCAAAGGAGCACTTCCGGAGAAGCGAGAAACGGATAAGTACTGAGGTTTCATTTCAAAAATTATCTCTTGTAATTGATTACGAGCCTTTCTGTACGATCGCGGCTAAACATCAAAGAGTATGGAAGGATGCCATGATTGAAGAATATAATTCGATCTTAAAAATGATGTTTGGAACTGAGTTTTAGTGCAACAAATGCGACGGTAACCTTCAAATGGCTTTACAAAATAAAGCATCTGGCCGGAGCCGGCGGCGTTGAAAAATTAAAGGCTAGATTTGTGGCTCGAGAATTTTCACCGAGAAAGAAGGCATTGACTATGGCGAGATCTTTGCTCCCGTTGCAAGGTATTCATCTATCCCGGGACCATCATCTCACTTACCGTGATATTTGGATGGCAATTATGAATGGATGTCAAAAGGCGCTTTCCTCAATGCGGTGGAAGAAAAGTTTACATTGAAGCGGCACGGGCTTCTATGGCGCATTCGAACTCGTAAACTCCAAGAAAACGCTTATGCGGTTGAAACCAAGAAACTCCAAAACTTGGTATGGCGAATACGACGGCTTCTTCACCGAATCTTAAGATTTTACCAAGAGCATATACCGAGATCAATCGCCCGCATAAAGGCCAGTTCAAAATCGTAACGATCTTTGACCAGTTGTCTTTATGTAGATGACTTG
This sequence comes from Picea sitchensis, assembly GCA_010110895.2. Lineage (NCBI taxonomy): Eukaryota > Viridiplantae > Streptophyta > Pinopsida > Pinales > Pinaceae > Picea > Picea sitchensis. The sequence goes on from SNQJ01S0060880.1 coordinate 71,637, forward strand.
TTCCTCACTGAATTAAAGGAAGACTTGTCGCTTTCCGGAATGCCAGAAGGCTTCTCGTAATAAGTTTGAAGCTGAACTTAAGGACTAATGCCACTATGCAGGGGGTTAAAGTTTGGCGAAACCGAGATTTTTCTCACCGAGAGCCATCGCCATTGGCATCCTCACGCCGATTTGGCATGTTTTATGAAAATCTATATTTACTATGATCTCCAAATTTGAAAAGCACAGATCAAGTTACTGAACCGAATCGAAAGACCGTAATGAATCATTTGGATCAGCGATGTATCTCGTACATACCGAGACTGTTATCTGCTTATCTTTACGTATGCCGAGCTGATTCATACCGAACCAAACTGTACATGATTGCGGTGAAACATATCTCAAGATATGTTGAGGGATACATAACCCTATGGTCTGAATACATCCAGTGAAGTGTGATATTTACATGGGTTCAGCGATTGATTGGATGCGGCGGCGGTATTGAACGGAAAATGCACTTCCGGATATTGCCAGTCTTGATTTGTGTTTAGATGAAGCCGAAACGAGTTCCTGATGCTGCGAAAGCGAGAATATATTTTACCGATCTTTGCGGCCGAGAGAAAGCGATGTGGCACCGAAAAACTACTTTGAACCTATTAGAATGAGCTTGAGCCCACCGATTATACAACTGTGACAATCAAAGTTGCATAAAACTCACAGAGAAGAACCCGGTGTTTCATGACAGTTCGAAACATATTGAAATGAGATATTATCATTATATCCGGGATATGATTGAGAAGAGGCATTGAAACTTACTTTATGTTCATTGGCCGGGACATGAAGTGACTCACAAACCCATGCCTTTGATAAAGTTGCATATTTTCGGTAACATTAAGCTTGGTGTAGGCGAGAGCTCTCTCGCTAGAGAGGAGTGTTGAATTTATCGCAGCGGCGAGAACCATTCTCTGGAGGATGGCTATAGACCGACGAAAGATCTAGGGCGCAGTGCACTCACGGGATATGTGATGTGACCAATATTGATAAAAGACCCTAGGTTAGTAACCGGGGCCCCTGGTTTATAACCGGGGTAACCATGCAGGAACGTGGGAGTCTTGATGCCGGGACCAAGCATTCCAAGACCCTGGAGTTGGTAACCGGGGCCTGGTTTTGTGGCTTGAGGGGTGGCTCATGCAGAGACAAGGGTCTTGAATGGGACCAAGCGGTTGAGGACCCTAGGTTTGTAACGAGGGCCCGTGGTTAGTAACCGGGGTAACCATGCAGGGCATGGGGTCTTGATCTGGGACCAAGCATTGAAGACACGGGTTTGTAACCGGAATCACAGTTAGTAACCGGGGTGGCAATACAGGGCATGGGAGTCTTGAATGCAGGACCAAGCATTGTGAACTTTCTGGGTTTTCTTGAGGCCGGTCCAGTAACAGGAGTAAACCATGCACAGGGCATGGGAGTGTGAAATGCAGGACCAAGCATTGAAAGACCACTGGGTTTGCTCAACGGGGCCACAGTTAGTAACAGGGGTAACCATCTGAGGGCATGGAGTCTTAGTGGGACCAAGCATTGAACTCTGGGTTTGTAACCGGGGCCCACAGTTAGTAACAGGTAACCATGCACAAGAGACATGGGAGTGCTTGATTTGTAAACAAGCAAGACCTAGTTACATCTAGGGCCCCGGGTAGTCCGAGGTGCTCATGCCTCTGGGCATGGGTTGATCCTTGGTCTTTTGACCTTGGTGTGAAACTTGATGATACATGACCTTCATCTGAAGAAGACGATCACAAAGTGAGAGATAACATCTCTTATCTGATGATGTCCGTGAGGTTCACCATTTGATTTGATGGAATGAGTAATGCTACCGTGTCAAGACCTTGAACCCTTAGTGTCTTTAGTTATTTGCTTGTGGGCTTTTGAAAAACCCTTTACCCTTGTTGTGGGCTTTGATTGATTGTTTGGGGTTTGTTTTATCTTGAGAGTTGATTTAAATAATAATTTAAATATTGATAATCACATGTTTAAGAATTTCAAATTTAGAAAACATGTGATTTAATTGATTTATTTTATTGATATTTTTAATACCCTCCTACCCAAATCCAAAACTATAAATTGAACCCTACCCTAACCTTTCAAAGCACATTCTATTAGAAACATTCTTTTGTCTCTATCCTATGCGTGGAGTTATCTGAGATTGGCGGCCTCAATACAGATTTGGAGTTTTTTGCTGTTGGGAGAAATTCTTTGTTGCAGCCCTGTCTTGGTGGATACCTGTTTGCGGCCTTATCCTGCTGAGAGTTCCTTTGCTGTCCTGTTGCTGCTGTGCATGCTGCCCTCTGCTGTATAGGGTACCGTAGCCTCCTGTTGGAAGTACCATATCTTGCTGAGTATACCACGGCTCTGTTGAGGAGGTACCGTTTCTCACTCAAGTACCAACCTCTACTGAGAGGAGTACCGTGTCCTGCTATGAGTGCCATGACCTGCAAATTGAACCTTCATTCTAATCTTAACAAAACATTTTCCTGCCCTATTTCCATCTCGTTAGGGTTTTGGATACTTGCTGTGGGGAGGTTTCAGTTTACTTGAGTCTTGACTGTGTGGTGGCATGAAAATTTATCAAGCGGTGGCTAGAGAGATCATACATTGATCAGAACCAACTTTATACTGAGCATAAGAACTAGATCTATCTCCATTGTGGCTGTTCCCTTTCTCAGTCGTAAGGTCACTGCCAGGTATGGTTGATTTCTGTCGTTTTTATTTGAAAGATTGTTGCTTCTAAATTGATTCTTAGATCTGCTGTTACACTTGTATAGCTTGCTTCAGAATTAGACTCTAGATCTACTGTTACCCTTGGACTGTTTTGCTCCAGAAAGAAATTGTAAATCTGTTGCTATATTTAAAGGAAGTTTTGTATCTTTGTCAGAACTAAGTTGCAGATCTACTTTTGATGGTACTGTTTTATATGCTTGAGAGATCTCTTATCTCTGTTTTAGATCTGAGTTTTAATATCTCTTTGATTGAAGTTTCCTGTTTGAATTTATGACTATGCATTTTTAATATCAGTTTTACATTTTTCTGTCCTTGCCTATTAGCTGTTCTGTACTTCAGGATTCTTGCATATAAATTTTAAAAGACTTGTTGTTTTTTACCCTAAAAATCTAACACTTCTTTATTTACATGCATGTTAGTTAGATCAGTTTTAAAGGATAAATCTTAGTATCTATTAACATGCTTCTTTATTTACATGCATGTTAGTTAGATCTGTTTTAAAGAATAAATCTTAGCATCTAATGCTGTATGCATGAAGTATTTAGATCTAGTTTCAAATTTTTCCAATTAAAGAGTAGATCTAAGCTAGTCTCTAAGCAATTTTCTATATTTTTCACTTAAAACTTAAGCTAGAAGTTGCGTCATTTTACTGTGTAAATCAAGCTAATTAGTTGATTCAAGCTTGCTGTTTTTTGGGACAGCAAACAGAAACAATTAAGAAAGCTTAGTTTAGGCTAGTTTAAAGCGTCAAAAGGTCTCAAAAAAAAATTTCTCTTTTTTGCCTTAGAAAAATTTCAGAAATTTTTTGGTAATTTTTCTCAAGTTTTAGTTAGTCTTTTAAACTCTTTCTCATCATATTCTAATCACTTTCCTTGCTGGTTTTTAGCAGGTCCATTCAAGTGCAAGGGGAAACTCTGGCAAAATCAAGGCAAAAGTGAAGGATTTTGAGCCCAAGTTGGAATCCTTGAAGACTAGGACTTTCAGAAAGTCTCTTGTAGTATTTTGCTTCAAGTTTGATCCATTCTATAAAGGTCCTTAGGTTCAAAAGAGAAAAGAGAACATAGTTCTCATTGTAATAGAATCAATTAAAGCGGGCCCTTTGAGCCCAGTTTCTCCATCCCCATTAGGGGGATTTGTGTGTTGTGTGTTTGTCTCTATTTTATTTCCTTGCAAGTTTCATCTTATGATCTTAAACACACATACAAGCATAAGGGAATCTAACACACAACACTCAAATTTCACATGCATGTTTAAAAAACTACTTTCAATCTTTATGCATGTTTAGTTTAGAGCTTGTTTTCTGCTATCAATAATAATTCTTTGCAAGTTTTAAATTTCAAGTTTCTTGCAAAGCTCATTTCAGTTACACTCAAAGTTTATTTCTTTCAATTTCGTAGAGTCAAAATAAACCTTACTTGTAGTTTAATTAGGGAAATCTCAGCAATTGTTATCTCAATGCGCGGGAAAACGCCTAAGGGGAGTGTGTGAAGTCAGGCGGGAACTTTGAGATCGAGGTTCTCCTCGTGTTGGACATCCAACACCCTTAGTGAACTTACTGGTGAGGCCCTGGGGCTTCGGTAAGTTCTCTGCAAGTTTCCAAACAAAGAGGTAGCCTCTAAAGAGGCCACACAATCTCTCATTAACCTAACTTTAATTTATCTTAATAAAACACGTGCTCAACAATTGCCCACGAATCCTTTTAAGGCACTGGTACTATTGATTTATTTTTATGTATGTGAGCAATTTACTTCATTCATGTGATTATCTAACTAATTTTGTTAATCTTGCAAATCTTGTATCCTACTTGATATATGCATGCTTATGGACAAATGATTTGTATGATTATCTCAAATGATGAATGATAAGTGTTGAATGCCTTTGTTTTATTTTGCAATAAACTCCTAGAAGTAGTTCTCTTTCTTGCTTGTTCTTAGTTTAAAAGAGCCTAAGTATTTTGTTAGGGACTACCCCCCTTGGCTTCGCTAGGAGTTGGCCTAGACAGAGGAGTTGAGGATCAGGTGACAGCTCCTTTACTCGAAACTTGCCCCCAAGGACACACCAAGTGGATTGAATATTTCTTCCACAATAGCCCAGGTGTGTATAAGGCGGCAACAGGACCATCTTAATAAATATAATATAATAACATATTTTAGGGTTTGTCTTGGTCAAGTACAATAAGGATATCTTTCGAAGCTACTCAATCTTCAACACTCCATCTTAGCAAGGAAGGTATTCTTCTTGTCACGGTCATTATCACTACTTTTTCACTTCTGCATATTTGGTCATTGTCTTGTTGTCAATCACGGATCTATATATCATAAGAAGTTTATGCACTTTCACTAGAATAACGTACCATCCAGCGTTGGGGTTACCAACCTGCGTTGAGGTGGCGTACTAGCCTGTGTTGGGTTAGCGTACCAGCCTGCGTTGGGGTAGCGTATCAGCCTGCATTGGGGTAGCTCATCACATCACCTCCCCCTACTGGGGAACACATCACTTCCCGCTACTGGGGAAGTCTTTCTGGATCACTCCAAGCTTGTCTCTAAAATTCTCGAACTTAACTCTGGACAGGGGCTTGGTCAACACATTTTCTACCTACTCGTCGGTAGGAACATATTGGAGCTTTAATGCTCCCTTCTGTATCATTTCTCGGATATAATGGTACTTGATCTCGATATGCTTGAACTTGTCATGACTCATTGGGTTCACTGACAACTTTATGCAACTCTGGTTGTCATAAAAGATACGGGTTTCATTCAACTCGAGATCAAACAATTCTGCGATCAACTTCTGAAGTCACACTACTTCGCCACAAGATGACCATGCTACCACATACTATGCTTCTGTAGAATTGAGTGCCATATAGGTCAACTTCTCACCAAGTCGTGAGATCACAATTGATCCCATACTAAAGCAATATCCAGATGTACTTTTCCAATCTGTGACACTTCCTGCCCAATCTGAATCTGTGTAGCCCTACAAATCTTATCTCATAATCTGAGATATATCTGGGTCCATAATCGATTGTACCCTTTAGGTACCTCATCACATGTTTTGCCATAATCAGGTGAACATGTCTTTCACCGCAAAACATATATCTATCCTCGTGTTCTTCAAACCAAATTTTCACATCACATTGTATCAACCTAGTACACTTGCTCAGCTGCAATTTAATCTACACAATCATGTGTTAGCTCTATGTGCTTTATGCAAAGCACTATCTGTCTCACTGTCAAAGAGTATGTCCTCTACTCTCTTTGTCATTGTTCCTTCTAGAACTGGGACTCTACTCCTGCAACTGCTTTTTTTGAAACTAGGAATGACTGCTCTATTCTCACTGTGGCTTCTAAACTCTGAGAGTAGCTCCTCTACTCCATCACGATAACAGTTTTCTCCCTCTGAATCTCATACTGCATCAACCTCTTTTAATGGATCATGGTTGTGTTCTATATATACTTCTTCTGATTACTGGAGCAAGTGTCTCGTCAGAGTCTTCTCCCTTTTGCTAGGAGAATCCTCTGGATACAAATCAGGCTTTGTACATCTTTATACTGTTATCTGCAACATGCTTGATCGGCTAGATCAATCATTGGAAGTCACCACTGACTTCCCTTCTGGTTTCAAGGTAAAATCCATATCCCAATCCCTCTGACTGGCTTCCTCCTTTGTCACTAAAGCAAGGGAATCTTCCTAGGAGATTTCACATCTCCTAGAAGTCTCTAAAGCTACGATCTAGTCTTCTTAACTCATGGAATTTGTCTGTCAATCCTGGAAGACGTCTCATTTTTCCCATCTGATCCTCTTTGAGATCAAGCTCACTCTGAGTCTCCATGCTCCCTCTGAAGCTTGACTCCCTCTAAGTCTATATAATCTTCGGAGTCATCTGCTCCCTCTGATATGGCTCATCAATGCTATATAGCTTTGCATCTTGCAAATGTCAAGGGACGAGGCTGGTTTCTTCCTGATTACGGTAAAGGTTCTGAGTAGGCCCTTCTGGCTCTACTAACTTTTCCTCATGATTTGAAGAGTGATCAATCTACACCATCTGGCACTGGGGTAACTCAATCTCAAATACAGGGACGGTCATGCCTGCTCCCTCTGAGCCTTTGACTTCTTCTAAGACTACAATAACCTCAAAGTCTCTATAGGATGTACTTGGTGTTGGATACCAAGTATTAATATGAAACGTTGAGTCAGACTTCAAACGAATTCTGCTTCCTGTCAAGGTGGCCTCATTATCCATTGACCATGTCTTCTCATCAAGAAACTGCAAAACACTGTGAGTTCTATGCTAATGTGCTTGTTTTACCATAGACAATGTCACATCATTGTCACCCAACCATAGGTATTTACATATGCCACCCCCGAGCACAAAAACTATTTCTTAATTTTAAATGAGACCTTGTTGGATTCTCGTACCAGGGATAATGATCCAACAAGCTAAGATAAGAAATGCATAAGATATAATGTTAATAAACTTTAAAACTGAAATCAAATATGAAGGGTGCATACTTGGAGCGTGTATTTGCCAGATTTCTTGCTTTGATTTGTATGGTGTAAGGATGAATGATGATGCTTCTTCACAACTTGTACTTGACCCTCGTGATACAACAATTCTCTAGCTCCTATACTTCCTGAAGTTTTAGTGTGGAAGGAAACGAGATATAGCTATCAATATCACTTGATATAAATCAAGTGCTTCGGAAGTGCTAAGTCCTATATCACAGAAGATATAGTTCAAACTTCATCTAGAACATCTTCTTTTGTTCTTTTCCAATCAGGTTCATCTTCTCCTACGAAATGAGCATGATACCTTTTAAACTTCCTGTTTTTATCTTGGTCTTTTGCTTAGGGACAATTTCTTGCAATATGTCCCATCTTCTGGCAAATAAAGCATCTGAAGCTTGAGAGGTATTTATGAGAATCTTGTCTTTTGTGAGGCTTTTGAAATCTTTTGTGAGAGTGAACTCCTTTCTTGTTCTTTCCTTTTCTTGCGTGAA
>SNQJ01S0060881.1:4356-16006 GCA_010110895.2 Picea sitchensis
ATGTGTGATTTTGAATGGACCTTAGTATACAAGGTCAACGAATGTAAATTGACATTATGAATATATATATATTTATTGCAGGACTGCTGAGAGGGGGATGTGCTGAAAAAGAGACCACGATGGCTGAAGAAAGGTGGTGGAAGGCACCTGGAATGGTGGCGTTAACTTCCACCGAAACCAATACTGTATTTGGTCTTCACTATCCCGGAGAACCAAGAGCGGCTTGCTGGCCCGAAATGAATTACTCACTGGGATGGTAGGTGAAGCGGCTCCTCATGGATTAATGAGGGATGGGGGTGAAATGCCCATCTATGGAGGCCTCAGACCTGACCACCACGGGGAAATTTGTGCCACACGCAACCTCGCCGAAAAGAAAAGGCAGGTAAAAGGTGTGGAAGGGGGGCGTGCGAGGGGGATCAGAGGAAAAAGATCGAAAGAACTCTGAAACAAAACATAGAGTGAGTGATAGCAGAGAAGAAGGAGAGTAACCTTCGTTCTTGATCGCTGAATAACAGAGACAGAGAGTCTCAAGCATTGTGGTCTCAGCTCGAGGGTGGCTAGTGGTAAATCCATTTGGAATCGCTGAGCCTAAAGTTGGGCGGAAACGAGCACCCCTCTCAGCAGTTGCATCAAACCCGGTGTTTTTCTGATAAGTGTTTTATATCTTGTATCTTGAAATTTATATGCTGACATGTATGCTCATAGTCTGTGCAATTATGAATGGTTTCAGTATAAGACTGTCTGTAGGGTGTTTTGATCAGAAAATGATGGCTGCATACTTTTATTGGAAAGACCACGTATGGATTATGTTTATATATATTGAACTAATACAGATTTTCAAGTCTGCTCTCAAGAGATTTGTTCCCGTGTTTGTCTTACCTAATGCCTTGGATAGATTTCCCCCACGAAGGCACCCTTTCGAGACCACTCCCTTACCTTCTAGAAGACCTTCCAGTCTGGTCTTCAAAAACCTAGTGTAAATTACCCGAGGACCCGAAGGAGGATGTTATAGTTTAATTCTTAAAATCTTGCACGAGGGAGAATGGTCCTCGTAGACCTCAACATTTCGGCATTTTGGTATCCGGGATACCCAAGGGCGAGTTTCCTTGCACTCGCAAATCCTGAATCCCCGACTTGCAAAATCCCGATATATTAGAGTGGGAGTAAGTTAAGAGTTTTCGGTGTTTTGGCACTCGGAGTATCTAGGTGCGAGTTCTCTAGTACTCGCGAGTCATGAAATCCCGACCCGCGAAATCCTGAAATGACCGCACGTGGATGAGTTAGGACCTTTCGGTGGTTCGGTACCCAAGATACCCTTCCTTTTGCTAATTGCACGAATGAGATCCTTTCGGAGGATCTAAGGTCTGTTACGACCATTAAATTTGATGAAGGAACGCAGGTGCAAATGCCTCGACCCCTTTTTACCTTCGTAAGTCGCGAAGAAATCAGAACCGTTGATTCCAAGACCCATGAGAGTACCTGGACCGTCCAGCTGTAGAGTACACGTGGCGGCCGATAAGCGTTTCATCTTTTCGGCACCCGAGAGATCAGAGGGCAAGAACCCTTATCCCCACGACTCCTGAAATCCCGAAATGAACTTAGCCTCATATATATATATATATATATATGTATGTATGTATCGACGTTTCATAACTTCAGCCCCCGGAAAACTCATATGCGAGACCTCTTGTCATCGCACATCGCAAAATCCCGAAGTATGAAACCCCGAAAAGGTTTAGCATGGGTAAGCCTTGGTGTTTCGGTGTTTCGACAATCGGGAAACCCAACGGTCAATCTTCTCGTACTCGCAAGTCCCGAAACCCCGACTTGCGAAATCCCGAAATAGTATAGTGTATTTTCATAGTTCAGTGCTTCGGAGTTTCGGCAATCGGGAAACCCAAGGGTCAGTCTTCTCGTACTCGCAAGTTTCGAAACCTCGACTTGTGAAATCCCAAAATAGTATAGTGTATTTTCATAGTTCGGTGCTTCGGAGTTTCGTCTCCCGAGAGACCTAGGTGCGAGACCTCATGATTCTCGCATATCACGAAAACCCGATGGACAAAACCCAGAAATGATAGTAGCGCGGATGAGNAAGATCCCCTTGTCATCGCACCTCGCGAAGTCCCGACTTGCGAAATCCCGAAACGAGCTTAGCATATATATATAATGAGCTTCGGAATTTCGGCTCCCGAATATCTAGATACGAGACCTCCTGTCCGCGCATATCACGAAATCCCGAAGTATGAAACCCCAAAATGAGTATAGCGTAACTAAGAATCTAATGTTTCGGTGTTTTCGACACCTGGGATATCTGGAGGCAAGTCTCTTGTCCTCACGACTCCCGAAATCCCGACTTGCGACATCCCGAAATGATAGGGCGTGGATAGGTTATGATGCTTCAGAGTTTCGGCCTCCGGGAGACCCAGATGCGAAACCCTCCTGTCCTCGCATCTCGCGAAATCTCGATAGGCGAAGTCCCGAAATGGATTAGCACACATGGTTTCGGTGTTTCGGCGTTTCGGTACCTGGATCTCCAAGGGTTAGTTTTCCTCGTGTTTGCTAGACATGAAATTCCGATGGATGAAACCCCGAAATGAACAAGGGAATACATGCATCGCGATTTTTTCGAATCGCGAAATCCGGGAGCACCGCTCCAGTAAGACCTGTGGTCATAGCCGCCGATCATATGGGTACGGATAAGGGATGTCAGGGTCTGTATCAGGTCCCGTAGGAATTCGGGAAATTCTATTCATTGGAGAAAAGATGAAAAAGGCCGAAAAATATTGATTTCCGTAGTGGGTGTGCTACACCTTTGACATGTGGATCCTCGTTATTTCCAATATCGTCTTCATGATTTCTTCTACCTCGGGTATCTTGCTTGGTTTTCATCCTCCTTGGGGTGAATCTTTAATGATGCTTCTCCATCATGATACTTAGATAATTTTTTTGTTTTTTTCTTAGATGATTACCATTAAGCTACCCCATTTTCTAGATCTTTCTTTTTATCGACAAGATGCCTTTCCTTCACTTGGTGGATTGGGTCATGGATTTCCTCGATGACTATTGATTCGAGATCCAAGCATATTCATCAAGAACTATATCTTGTTTTCTCAATAAGAAAGGGATGTTGAAAAAGAATGCTTTGCTCTTCAATTCTATACTTAGTTGATTTGCAAATATTCAAACATTATTTTCTCAATACAATTTAACAACATTTACTCAATAGAATTACCATGACTTATCACCTCTTAAATTGACATCAACTATAAACACTTACAAAAATTTGTTGAGCATTCCCTCTTTCATAGCTGTAGAGAAAATAGGTTGAGCACTACCTCTTTCCTTGCAATTGAGCAAAGTTTGAACACTAACTCTTTCCTTGTTGTTAAGTAAATATGTCAAGCAAGGCTCCTTTGTTCAATGATCTAAGACTTAAGACAAATTCTCCCTTTTCCTTCATTGCTTGGTGATACGAGTATGCCTTTGCTTGGTGGATTTAGATGGATGCTTGTCTTCTATTTTCTGAACACGGGTCATCGGTTACATCACCTTTTATTCAACTCCCTCTTATTCTTGTCAAACTCTAAGATTCAAAATTGGGTCAACCTTCCTAATTCCAAGGAATTGCTCCAATCAAAATATTGATACCAAGATGAAAGACCAAGAACTCACTAAGATTACCCAAATGTGGAGGTATGCCATTGATCAAACAATTAATTGTGAAATTTAGCAAAGACAATGTTTTCATCCTTCACACTGCTCTTACCCTACAACCTTAATGTTGAAAACATAATGCAAGGATCAGTGAATAGACAATTTTTGAAGACCACATATATTTGTTAACAAATTTGGTGAAGAAAACATTTTTCTACGAATATATATCCCTTCGTACACGCCTTTGACATAATTATTTGGAATAGATGCATTTATGAATTAATAAATTGGCACATGGTCACAATATATAGATTTTGTAAATTATATTATTATATAAATTTTGGTTTTCATTATTCAAACAACAAGAAAGGAAGGAGAGATGGCATAGAGTTTACAACTAAAAGATTTTAAAGAATTTTCCAAGGATTACGAAACACAAAATTATAAGAGCACTCCTTGGAAGTTTGAATCTACTCATAATATGAACTATATATATATATATATATATATATATATATATAATTTCACATACTCATCACAAAGATAGGCATAATAAGATGAGATTAACTTATAATTTTCATTTTAAACATTGTCTATGAAACAATTTGAAACAGAAAGATAAATAAATCATCTCATATTATTTTGTGACATTATAATTATAATTATAATTACAACTTTAATAAGTTTAATGGTTAAGAGCATGTGTTTTCTCCTAAGAAGTCACAAGTTCAAATCAAGAGGAGGCTAGAGGAGGTTAAGGTATGCATAAATCGAAGCTAGAGGGGGTTAGGGTATGCATACATCCGTAAACTTTAATAGTCATTGCGGAGAAGGGGTCTCTGTCTCTTGTGTGTGTATATATATATAATTTCCATGATGAAAAGTTATAGTGTTTTTGTTGAGTATTGCATGATACCTTTAAAAACCCTAAAATATTTATTATTTAAAAACCCTAAAATATTTATTATTTATTGTATGATACCTGAGTCTTTTCCATTTATGGTACCATACCCATTTCGCGTTCCATAAGAGAAGTTAAAGAAACCCAAAATCTAGTTTCCATGGCATTTACTCGTCCGCACAATATCCAATGGAACATACAAGTAGAAGGAAATGAGTACACCCATATTCCTTATGCATGTACTGATCTATTTGATGCTTACATAAATGACTATTTTGGAAGATGGTTTGTGAATGTTTAAACTGGTATCCTGTCCAACTATCTGAGAGACAAGTTTACCTTCTTATAATCTCATATTTTTCTCAAGGACAAATCCTTGGTTTCTCTTTCAGTGCAATTGAACGTGACACTTGGTTTCTCTTTCAGTGCAATTGAACGTGACAATGAGGACTTTTTCCAACAGAGCATTCCATTGGTTTTATTAATTCAGATTTTGTGATCTAAACTGGTAAGGAAATGAGTATAACCATCTTCCTTCTACATGTAGTGTTCTGGTAAGATGACAATGAAGACTTTTGCCAAAAAAACATTCAATTGGTTTATCAGTTCGGATTTTGTGATCTAGACTCTAAACTATGCCAATCATTGAAAAACATCGACATAAAGAGGCAGAAAAGGAATCTAGACAATTCGGTCCGTTAAAGAGTAAGTACCTAACTTATTAACAATAACCAATACATTTGTGCTCACTTTGATGTCTCCAAGATTTTAACTTTTGCTATTTCATTGTTTACACAAAAATTACATAACAACAGTGAAATAGTTTTGTTTTGGACAGACCTTTAACCTTAAATAGATTTAATGGCTTCACTTTGATCTTTTGTATATGATTATGTTATCTATTTTACTGTAGAATTGTCAATGTGGTGATGGTTCACCAGTTCAACAGATTGCCTTGCTTTTAAAGTTAAAAAGGACCACTACCTAAAAAAAAATGACAAAGAATTGGATCAGTTCAAGTTCTATGTACAGAAAAAAAATGGCAAAGAATTGGATCCAGTTCAAGTTCTATGGGCAAAGTCGATCAACGAGGATTCAACTTGTGTGTGGTGGATTCACAATGCACTAACTTGATCGTGGCTACCTCTAACCCAGGAGATCCAATTAACAATCTCTATCAATGCTCGATCCTTAAAAGAAGAGGGTTTCTAAGCCCATCACAGTTACACTGACAAGAGGAGGATTCACAATCCACTAACTTGATCGTGGCTACCTTTAACCCAAGAGATCCAATTAACAATCTCTATCAATGCTCGATCCTTAAAAGAAGAGGGTTTCTAACCCCATCACAACACTGACAAGAGAACGAGATTAAATAAATATTTAAAATCTCAATCTAGGAATAGAAATTCCACAAAATGTCATTGTACTCGACTGGAGCGGCCAAAGATGCTATCGCCCCAGAAGATGTCTCCCACTATTTACACCGTTATGATATGCAAATCTGAGGCGTGTACTAAACAAAAGTTTAGATGGAAAGAGTATGTGTTGGTATCCATATTCAAGTGCAACTGATGCAATCTCCTTAATGGTTTATGAATTTACATACAACTCTCGAAAATTGCTTTCTATCCCATGATCAAGTGTACTTTCAAGGTCATCATCCTATATATATATATATATATATATCAATTGTGGAAGGTCTAGAGATTATTTTTCAGTATCGAGGGTACTATTCGCACAACACTTAGATGTGGTTTCGATCATTTTAATTGCTGTTTTCGGCAACAATCTGTCGATAAGAGAGGAAACACTGATTAGGTTCTATTGTAAATCTGCTTTTGAGTTGGAGTATTTGATTTTTAAATCTCAATTCTATATTGGATTTTACTTATTGTCTTTTTAACCCATTCAATATTTTCAGAGGAGACAAAAGCCCTGGTAGACNGAGGAAACACTGATTAGGTTCTATTGTAAATCTGCTTTTGAGTTGGAGTATTTGATTTTTAAATCTCAATTCTATATTGGATTTTACTTATTGTCTTTTTAACCCATTCAATATTTTCAGAGGAGACAAAAGCCCTGGTAGACTGCAAGCTGATGAAGGTTGACTGCAGGCTGATGAAGGTTGCAATTCAAGTCATGGAGTCCTGTAACCCATGTGGTTGCATCTACACATGTAGATGGTGCTTGTAAAAGAACACAGATTTTTTTTTATGTCAATCTTGCATCTTTACTAAACTTATCTTTTTGTGAAATTTTCTTCAGTTTATTGACACCATGGCCAAAGTCTGTCATATTGGTGGACCAATCAGAAGTTGTGTTTGAGCTTAGACAAATTTTTCCTGTGCCCGTTCGTATTCCTTAATTTGTTGTAATTTTTTTCATTAACCAGTGGAGAGAGATGATGTATTGTTGAGTGCTCTGTGTTTCTCTATTTGCAGTGCATACTAGTAGTGGACATCGAAGGTTTATAATGCAATTCTACTAAAATGGATGATCCAAACATCTCCTCCTCTTATGCAGAGCATAAGTTGCGTTGCACTACTCTAAAGATGCTATTGCCCCAAGAGATGTCTCCCATTATTTACACCGTTATGATATGCAAATATGAGGTGTGATTGTGATCTTTGACAGAATGCCATTACTGTATAAACACAGATTCGATTGAGATTGTTTATTTGGATTGATATACATCTGCATAAGAACTATGTTGAATGAATAATATGCAATTATAAAGTAAAATTTCATTTGTTTTTCAATTCTTTATTGTTTACATATATATAGGAAGGTCATTCCAGTATACCCTTTAGAATTATTATTGTTTACATGGTCTATGCTCTTTATGTTTAATGTTTTCTTTCAAATTTAGCATGGTTTTACATTTTATTAAAGTTTGGACACATTTAGGGCACCTGATGTCTATTTCAAGCATGATTGTGTAATGAATCTGAAGCAGAGGTAGCAAGAGGTACCAAAATCAAATGCACTACCTACGGAATTAACAATTGGGTTCAACTCCAGGAGGGTTAGTCCTACTAATGGGCCAGCCAGAGTGCCCGAGTACTATTGTGCTTTACAATGTAGAACTTCCTGAAACAAGTAAACTGAGTGGCAAAGACAAGATAGTTCAGAACAAGTTAAAGGAAGCTAGGTCTCTAGCAGATGCAATAGGAGTATGCAGCTCATACTTGGTTATTGGAATCTATATCTGCTTACCAGCTACAGCCCATGGGTAAATAAGAGCTTTTGAAATGGCAGTTAGTGTTCAGTTAAGAGCTAGTAGGACTTTATAGCCAATGCAATTCATTTTCAGTTAGTCAGGACCAAACTTAATGCTTATGCTTATAGAATCACTCAGGCAGGGACTAGCTGTTTTGCAGCTATTTCCCTTGTTTGATTTAGCCAGTGATGGTCACCAAACTTTGCTGGACTTGTGCATATTCCTCTATTTTTATGAATGATTGTTGAGTGTTTTAGATTATGGATTTTGAGGTGATCACCTCGATCTTAAATACGGTTGTAAGTTATTAATAAAGGCAACGAATCGGAATGGATACTTAGAAACCACCTAGCAGAGCCCGTTCGAGTTGAGTAGCGGGTTCTCTGGTTGTAAGTTATTAATTTACTTCTAAAGACGATTCTGATGTGCTAATTTGAGAGTTATTTGATTTGGCTTCCATAATGGAGTAGTTTTAGGTGATGGTTATAAACTTGGCTAAATCTGTGCATTTTTTTTACTTTTGTTAATTTTGTAGAATAATTTAAATTATGGATTTTCAAATAATGATCTCAATATTCAAGATGATGATTGTGGTAGATTGGTTACTTGGAGATGACCTGAAATCCGCGGACACTCTTAGACAAGAAGTGTAAGAGAGAGGTTAATGGCGAAAGAGAAAACCCAAAAACAGAGGTCAATGGCGAAAGAGAAGATCCACAAACATGTGTATAATTGGAAGGAAACCCAGAGATTAATGAGCAAGAAACTGGGATTCATAGTTAGTGGGAGATTAATAATGTGTAATTTAGTTTAATTATACAACTTATAGCTTCTTTAGGAAACCTGGGGTAAATTCATTAGGAGAACAACATTAATCCTAATCGAAAAGACTCTACGGCAGTTGAACGCATAACCTCTGGATGGTCTCTGCCTTAACTCTAGTTCAGACCGATTGATTTAACACGATGCAAATTGCTGCATGATAATGTTAAGAAAATACAAAGGCGGAAATTGGCGAGGCAGATAGCTGCTCCTAGCAGTTGCAGACACCCCTGCAACTATTAGAGGGTTTCAACCTAGGCCTAAATAACATCCGAAGCTCTTTAAACCTCTCTATGTTGAAATTCCTTTTCTCCATCAATCTGTTCTGCCTAGCCATGAAGCGAGCATGGAATAAACTCTTGAGTGAGAGATTAGTGGATGTGTTGAGAAAGAATAGATATCCGGCCATGAAGTAAATTGAGGTGAGAAAGAAACATATGGGCTCCATCACATCCCATGACAGCTCCCAGAATGTCAGCCTCATTAAACCCACTGTCTGAAGTCCAAACAAACCCAATCCCCATCGTAGTTCAGTCAAGGCATAACTCCGAGATTTCCGATCAATCTCCGCCTTTTCTTTCTCCATTCTCTCCAACTCCTCTCGGTAAGGATCGCTCTTTGGTGACAAAGAAAGGGGCATTGCTTTCTCAAAAGCTCTTGCTATCTGAAACCACGAAAAAATAATAGAATTATCAGTGAAACCCCAAAACGCAAAACCCTAAATCAGCGATTTCCCAACCATTAAAACCCTAAATAAGGGCTGAATTAAATGGGATACCTTGTCAGGATGAAGATAAACAGTGTTGTTCAATATGAGGACATGTCCCGATTCATCCAGCAGCTTAGCGATCCCCCTCGCTTCTTCCTTCGAAGATATCTCGATCGACTCCATGCAAACTCGCAGCAACTCCTCGTACGTAATGCAGTCGTTGTGAATCCGTTGCAGTCTGTTTTTGAGAGCCTCCAGGCGGATGAATTTCAGGACTTTCCTGCCGTCCTCGGCCGATATCTGCCCTGCAGAGGGGCGGACATTCAAATCCTGCAACTGTTCCCGCCAGCGGAAGGATACCTGGGAGAGAGGGAATACCTGGGACTGAGACTGAGATTGGCTCACCTGCGTCTGTTCCCGCCCGTGCAGGAAATGGGGAGGATGCCTTCCAAAAAGGCTCTGCGATCGAAGGGTCGAGTCTCCTCGGAGACAAAAGGCATCAGGGGCATTGCGGAGGCAGGCCCAGGCTCTGCGACTGGCAGTAGTCATGAATTCAAATCACAGAATCTCACTGACCAAATGGAGAAGAAAATCAATGAAGACTATCAGAGTGGCTCCTATATAGGGTATTTATAAGGAACGTAAGCGAGATGACCCCAAGGAAACGAGACTGGGAAGTGGGTCTTACCAATGTCGTGGTGGATTGACAAAACTGAGTGTGATGACATGGACAAATAGATAAAGATAGAAGGAATCACAAGACTCTTGCTATGGACAAAGTTCTGCTTTTGTTTATTTTTCCTGAAATCTGGTTAAACTTTCTAAATTTTGTTTTTTTTTATTTTTTTATATACAATTGTGTTAGGTAAATCTTGATAAAATTGTTATTTTCTATTATTTAAATTATATTTTTAAATCTATAAATAAATTCAATTTGCTTTAATTTAATTATTCAAATTTATATATCTAATTATTTCTTACTAGATTTCAGACAAAATCAAATGAAAAAAGTTGTAAAAAAAACTCGTAAAACTTAAAACATTTAAACTACTACCCATAATTTAATAATTTGGATGATCAGTAATCAAAATTCTTCGGAATGAAATTATTGCAGTCTATTAAAAAAAAGTTTACATCAACAAAATGAAAAGAAAGTTAAATGTATTTCTTTAATAAATTGTTTTTAAATTTCAAATGATTTTTTTATTAATTATTATTTTAATCTGTAAGAGTGGAGTGTAGACATGGCAGTGGGCCCGTATCTATTCATGTAGAAAATGTTTGGAGTCATCTATCGGCATATGCACCTCACAGATCTCACATCTCAAATTTTGTAATTATTTTTCCATGTCTGCCAACCTTCCACAACAGAGATGTCTGCCCAGTGCCAACCTTCCACACAACAGAGATTTGTAATCATTTTCTTTTAATGTGTGGTAACCTTCCAACAAACATGCATGTGGATCAGTGAAATTCTCACCATTAAGTAATCCTCGTCATCCTTAATATAGAGGTTCAAATTTAGAATTAAAATGGGGCCCACAGGTACTACGATACAAGAGAGGAGAGGAGCTTTCCTTGTCATGAAACTTTACATCACATGGCAATGACTAGACTAGACGGAAGGTGGCAACGAAGCAAGACGCGTGTAGAATGATGGCCACACAAGTATAGTAATAATTAGTGGACGCTCTGAAACGATTTGGTTGAAGTGATAGCAGTCTTATTATATTCTTACGCCAAATTTAGTGGAAGGTTGAAGTGATAGCGTTCTTTAAGGAATTTTGATGTAAGTCATCTTTTAACGTGTGATTAGTCTTATTATATCTTTACATCTTTAAATACAAATTTAGTTTTTAATTAATATTTATTTTTATAATAATTATTATTTTTTGTTTTATATATATATTTTATTTTGGAATAGAGTCTAGGGAAATCTATAATACACTTTGATAATCTGTTCATTTAAGAGTTCAACTTGATTTTTATAATAATAATAATAATAATAATATAATTTTAAGGTTACGACCAAGATATTAAATTGGTGTATGAAACTTTCTTGTTTGTGAGACAAGAGATGCCAAAGACCAAAATAAAATCTGTTTTTGATAATAATGGAGTTTTGAAAATTTTCAATCGAAAACAAAACAAAGTATATAGTAAGTTCATTCGAAATGGATTTGAATAAGTTCATGGTTACAAAATCATTGTTTAAGCTTAATTTGATAATAAATAATGTTAAATGAAATATTAAAAACAATTTGAATAAGTTCATGGTTACAAAATCAGTGTTTAAGCTTAATTTGATAATTAATAATGTTATATAAAATATTAAAAACAA
>SNQJ01S0060881.1:19825-45480 GCA_010110895.2 Picea sitchensis
AGAATTCCAAAAAGAAGAGCATGCATTCATACATGAAACAAGGATTAGGAGGGAGCTAATCCTAAATGATATGATCCATTGATGATTATGAAGTATATGTCCATGTTCCCATTGAAAGTAGCAACCATGATAATGTGTTCATAAGAAGTCTTATTCGAAAAGAAGACTTAAATTGTCCTTAGTTGTCCATCTACATCCATGATCCTATGATGAAAGGAAGAAGTTGGAATCTTCAGGGCATGGAATCTATAGAAGACTCCATGAACCCAAGAGATAAAGAGAAACATGAAGATTCCAGGAAAAAAAGAAAATCTAGAACAACCAGTTATTATACCGAGAATCACAAGACTATCAACTTGGTTTGAACCCACTAGAAGCAATCAAGCAAAAGAAATGGAAGTTATGATAAAGAACAATGTACGTAAAAAAATGTGAAAAAGACTTGTGAATGGAAGCATCGCGAGATTCATAGGTTCTTCCAGAAGGAGGGAGAAAAACTATAACTTCAACTCACTAGTATCCATGGATTGGAATTTACATGTAAAAGAATGTCCTTCCCAAATAAAGCAAGTGAGAAAGAAGCTTATACCAGAAAGAGACCCATGTATGGATTCACACAACCTGATGTAGAGTATCTCATACACAAAAGAAACGTGGTGAAAAATTTCTATAACAAAGATAATGTATCAGAATAGTTACTCAGAAGTCCGAGATGATGGATTGCTAATCCATGGAAAACTCTCACGATGAAAGAAGAAGTACTACTTGGATATGTTTCAGTTTGAGATTTGCCACAATGTCTTGAGCTAGAAGGAAACAAAAGTGTTGAACTTGACCATGATATATTGTAATGATCAGAGATATATAAAGCCTTCAGAGAAAACCAATGTTCCATGACAGACCAAAGTACATTGAGATCAAGCATTATATTCTTCGCGATGAAGTCCAAAAAAGAGAAGTGGTTCTCCAATATATCTCCACAAATAAGAAGATAGCAAATATTTTGGTAAAGTCTCTATCCAAGATGAAAAGTTTGCGTACTTCAGAAACAAGTTGGGGCTCGTGGGGACGAAATCCTTATTGAAAAAGGAAGAGATTACTCCTAGATTGGGAGGGAGAACTGATGTGTTATTAATTTATGGATAGTCATTTTTTAGTTCGAAAAATGGTCCAGGATGAGCAGTTCCTTTCCAGTTCGGAAAGTGGTTTGATATTTTTGACGGACATGTATTTTCCATTTCAGAAAATGGTCCAGATCGGGCAGTCATTTTTGTAATGAAAATGGTTCGATAGATTGTTGATGTACCATAGACAACAATTTCCCTTGTGGCTAGTGTGGGGGAATGGTATATGAAAGTCATTTTTATTGTAAGTCACTCTGAGTAGTGGTCGAGAAGAATGGTCTGACTCGTCGGGAAGCCATTCTTTCGAAGTTCACAATTGTGAGCAATTTCGAAGAATGGTCCATTTTGGAGGTTGGTGCAGGACAGTCATTTTCTTAGGAAATGGTCTGGAGAGTCATTCCATAGGGAAAACTCATTCTCTCCAAGTCGCACTATGATTAGTGTCGGAGGAATGGCCTAGTTAGGTGAATGGTTCAGGTTCAACAATCAGGGATAGACATTCCCTAGGGAAGACTCATTCTCTCCAAGTTTCACTATGATTAGTGTCGGAGGAATGGCCCAATTAGGTGAATGGTCCAAGCTCAGAAATCATGGACAATTATTCTTCTATACTTGAGAAGAGTAGTCTAGATAGCCCATGACTGATGTTTTTATTTATGAGGGAAGATGCTCTTCCATATCTCACAGATGTGAGTGGAAGAATGGCCCATATGACTTAATTTGTATCATGATATTGTTATGCAGGTTGATATCTAATGATATGAGTACTGTGAAGACTGTATGTCTCTGGACAATAGTTGTATGCCACTATGGTGGATGTGTTCCACTAGTTGTGATTATGTGTCACTGGTTAAGTAGTTGTGTGCTACTTGGTGTGGTTGTGTACCACTAGATAGTAGTTGTGTACTACTATGGATAGACACAATTGTGTTATATTGAATGGAATTGTTCTGATTGCCATGAAGACTATCAGTAATGTTGGAAATGATTATCAGCTAGATGGATAGTTAGTGTGCTGGTGGACAGACATTCTCCAGGCGAAAAATGGTTCAGGACAATTATTCTTCTAGGACGTATGTCCAGATTAGAAGAATAGTCGATGTAGCCCATGGCATGGCTTCCAACATTTGTTGGAATAGTTATTCTTCTAGGACTTATGTCTGGATTAGAAGAATGGTTCTTGTATCACTCTCTGGAGTGACTTATTCAGCATCATGCCTTATTACTTAGATGGGGTATGACTTCGAGATATGATGCAATTGATGCTATCAGATGATATTGATAGTGATGATGGTGCTCGTGATTTAATCATGAGATAGCCTATGTGGCTATGATGATGCTACCGGTTGAATGATATGTTTGTGCTCAAGACCATTGCTTTAAATACCTCCCTAGCTAGGAGGGAGTGTTGATATCATGGTAGTTGTGGGAGGTATTAACCTCCGCATGTAACCTTGACAAGACTAGAATATTTCGAGAAGCAAGAGAAACCCTAAATCTTTGAACAATAAGTCTAGAAGACAAGTCGACTAAAGATATTAATTTAATATTGAGTTTTAGCCCCTAGGAAGAGAAGTCATCCTAGGTAGCTAAGAAGTAATAGTATAAATATAGAGTGCTAGAGCTCATTTAGCACACACTCACTCACAACTGCAGAAACTTAGTTGTGCACAAGTCTAGAGAGTAGCTACAGCTGCAACTACTGCAACTTGTATTTTCGGTTTTAGGCTTGGAATCTCTCTTGGTTATGGTTTGGACTTTCTGTTTGGTACGCTAGCTCCGGAGAGTGATACACTACCTTGATTGGCTATTAGGCCTAGGGTTTTGCTTCTGGAATTATTCTTTGTTAAGTTTAAGGTGCTCTTGGGTGGCTTCAGCCTATGGTTGGGTGACAATATTGCTATATTGTTTATGGTTAAACGAGCACACCTATTATTTCTAACAGTAGTGAAATAGTTAATGTATCTTTCTAGCCAAAATCCTATTTCTATTTCTTGTATTCAACAAACTAATCCATTTCTAGGTCAATTGCATCTAAGAAAAACTTGTACATATAAATTGATTGGTGAATTGAAATCGTATGCTTCTCCTACAGGTTGTACACACCTCTAGCAATCCATACATGGTGATTTCATAGAGTTTTGAGGTTGTACAAGCCATATGGTGCTCGTGGGTGATTGTTCCTTGCATCACAGAGTCGTACACCAGGCATATTATTCATGTGATGTGTCAATTGCTTGGGAAACAATCTGGTCTCTCTCCCCCTTGATCATATCTTGATTGGTTGGCTCAATATGGCCATAGGATAGCTCAAATGAATTATTGAATTGATGCTTCAATGTTTCCTTTTAATATTTGGGTTTCAACCTTTTTTCAATTACAAGAAGTCCAATAATGTTTTCTTGGAGGTTGTCTAATTGTTATTTAATCCAATCTATTTGGCATTGGTTTTAGTGTTGAAGACTAAAACAAGTAACACTTGTATGTAGCCTTTGCGCCTTCCCATCATTGGGGAAAGGTATTATATTTATGAGTATTGTTTTCTTTAAAAAGTTTGAGTTGAAGCTTGGGCCTATACATATGAAACCTAAAAGTGAGGGTTTGGTTTTACTTCTTGATTATTAAACATTTTCATTGAGTGAAGTAGTGTTGTCCCTTGTATTTGATTTGATAGAGCAATCGATTTCACCAATTGTGTTATTTGTTTTTTTCATAGAGAAGGAAATTGGTTCCATGAGTCCAAGTCTATAATAGAGTGTGTCAATTCTAAAGACAGGTAGAAGAGTTGGGTTACATATTGGAAAAGTAGAGCTTAGTTTAAAGGTTACATTGCAATGGGGATATTATTGCTATACTGGATTGATTACATTGCAATGGGGATATTATTGCTATACTGGATTGATTTCCGTTGGGCATAGAGTTGTAGAACATAGTTATTTTGAATTGGTTTTGGACAAGAGGTTTGGTATTACCTATTAGCGTATCATTAACCATGTTAAAAGTTGGATTCTTCCATTCTCATCAATATTTTGATTCGTGTTGATTACACTTTACAATATGTGGTGTATGCGAAGTAATTGGCCTAGAACCAGAGCATTATAATCATAACTAAATATATACACAAAACCAATACAATATCTTAGCCCAATCATCTTGATAGATTTAGCTTAGTTGGATATTAATGTGTAAAGGAGTTGCACGAAAGATAGAGATCTTAGTGATAGAGTATTTGTAGTCTTGATTTTTATTGGCTTGATTAATTTTGTGTTGTTAACTTGTTGATGTGTGTAAGTTACACCAGAGAGTAGGCCATACCTCTAATGCTAAAGAGTAATTCCACTCACCATTGAACCAAGAATAGAGGTGTAGCCATTCTGAAGAGATCTCTATGTATAAGTATGAGAATAGAGAAAAAATATTTAATTCCATAAGGTATCCATGTTGGTGAAACGAGTGGGCTATGAGTCCCTCATTTATGGATCATAATCTACCAGAGAAGCTGAATCCTCAACTATGATGAAAATACTATCACTTTGAAGAGAAACAAAACCTAATATGGGTAAAGAAAATAGAGAAAGGTTGGAAGACTTGTAGGACATCAATGCTTACCTTCAAGGAGAGAACGAGGACTTGAGGGAGAATATCCAAATGTATGACCAGAGGATGGAAAAGATGGAGATGAACATTGAAACCTTGACAAGACTACTACCATCACTAAAGAACTAATTTGATAAACATCGAGACTCCCTCGCCATGGTTATGATAGATTGGGACACGAGAAGAGCTCAACTTGTACAACTAGAAGAGAAGGTCATTCAATTGGATAGCTAGTAAGAGGATAGGATCCCTTAGATGATGGATTGACTACAATAAGAGTTGGCAAAGAAGGAAGAAATATTGGAAAAGATATAGGAAGTTGTCTAAGAGCACCAAGAAGCAAAGCCACCTTCCATTTCCACCACTAAAGCCATCACATGATTGAGACAACTCTGGAAAGCTCAGATTCCTTAGACATTTCTCAATAACCTTTTGGTGAATTTGAAAAGCATACTAGAGGCATTGGTTCCAAGATACAAAGGTAGATGGGTTATGATGGACAAGGGATAGGCAAAAAAAGACAAGTCATGCTAAGCCCCATTATAGTTGAACTGAGGGCCAATCATGAAGGCCTAGGTTTCGATGGCAGAAAGGAAAAATCCACAAACAATAAGACCACAATTGTGAAAGAAAAGGACATAAAATAATTTCCCTGCTCATTAGAAGAAAGAGCATCAACAAATGAAGGTGGAAGGCCACTACCACTTCAACCTTCTTGTGGTGCCTCAAACTTCTTATGGAGGATTATACGAGGGCATCAATAAGAGAAGTGAAAAGACTACATCTGCACCAACACTTAGAAGAAACAACAAGAAAATTAGTTGGGGTAAGAAGAAGAAGAAGACCAAGAGGCCCTATCAAATAGGACATTCTTTTTTTGTCACTATTGTAGGAAGAAAGGCCATAGTGTTGTCAGTTGTTGGTGCTTATAAGTATGTTCATTATACGGAAAAATGCCATCAGGTGGCATCTTGTTGGGAGTGTTGAGATATGCCAACCAATTTACACATGTATTTAGATAATGGGAAGATTTTATGGCCTCTATTATTCAATATCTAGTTGGGTCAAATAAGCTAGAATTAGAATAGGGATATGAGCACATTAGTTGTAAGAAGTTTCATATAACTAAGTGAGAACTGATATATATCTATGTAAGCTTGTAGAGGCAAAGCGTATGAGTGAATGAGAGAGTTTGTAAGCCTAGTATGGGTGATGTAATATCTCCCTTGAACGATAAATAAACCAAATATAATTGTCCCGTGGATGTTTCCCTGTATAGGGTTTTACCAGATAAAATTGCTATGTTAATTTGTGTGATTGTTGTTGTCTCTGTGCTGTAATTTGTTCCATTTAAATCTGTTTAATTTATTCTTACGCTACACAACAAGTGGTATCAGAGCGGGTGCAACAGGTGAGCCAAGCCAAGCTTAGAATATCCTCATGAATGGAAGAGATTTTGGGTGATATTTTGCATGTGAAGTCGAGTTCCTTGTAAGTGGCATCATTTTTTATCAGAATGCTCCCTAAGGAGTGTTGGAGGAGCGTCCCCCACTCCCTACCTTCAAAAATCATTTTTTCCGCATCTGAACGCTCTTGGTGTACGGCCTATGAAGCATCTTGAGGGAGACGTGCCCTGTTCAAAAAGAGAGGAGCATCCCAGACGCACTGTGCATAATGTTTTGGGAGCATCCTCCAATTAGGGTCAGGTTTTTTGGGGAGAACGTTAACGATTCAAGCCTTTCACGGAGTTTGGCGACGGGTTGTTAATTCTTTAAAAACATTCAAGATGAGTGATATCGTGGTATGTATGACCACATACTTTTTGTTTCCATTAAGCACATGGATATAATCGATTTTCCGAGGTGAATATTTTATACACACAACGTGGATAATTTATGAAGGATCATAGTTAAATGGATGGATATTTTTAAAGTGGATGCTTTATAAAATTATGAGGCGGATGTCTATTCGTTTGAAAAGTTGAATGTTCTTAAAAGGTTTAACGATGTTTATTATATGTTTTCCTTTGGCTCAAACATTTTTTGGTTTAACTTTGAACCATACTTTAAAGTTAAATTTTTCGAATTATAATATATCCTTCATAATATAAAGCTCAATTTATTAGCCATGGTTTTGGGAGTTTTGTGCTAATTGAAAATATGTAGAGTTCAAATTTTGAAGTGGAAAAGTTCAATGGAAAAAACAACTTTGAGTCGTGGAAGCTCAAGATGCGGGATCTACTAGCGCAACAAGGGTTGCAAAAGGCTTGGCAGGAAGGACAAAGAAACCGACAAGAATGACAAATGAGGAATGGGAATATCTAGTCGCCAGAGCACTAAGTACCATTCGTCTATGTCTTGTAGATGAAGTTATGTTTAATATTGTAGGAGATGATACAATAGTAGTCTTATGGAGTAATATGGAAAGTCTGTATATGACGAAGTCGTTAATGAGAAAATTCTACTTGAAGAAGCAATTATACAGTTTGTGAATGAAAGAAGTTATGAAAGTTGTGGATCATTTAAATACCTTTAATACCTTTACACTTCAATTGACTATTATGGAAGTTAAAATCAAAGATGAAGATAAGGATATTACATTATTGTGTTCATTTCCTGATACTTGGGATAATTTAGTCACCTCTATTAGCTTTATCTCAAAAAATGTTTAGATTATGACTCTGTTGTGGGAACTTTGTTGGCTGAGGAGAAGAGGAGAAAATCTAGTCAAGAAACCTCAACTTCAGAGGTGATGGTGATCAAAGGTCGTCCCAAAGACCAGAATCAGAGAAGTTCTTCACAATATAATTCAAGAGGCAGAAAGGGTAGAACAAAATGCTAGTACTGTGTCAAAACATGGCATCTCAAGAAAGACTACTTGAAAAGAAAAGAATCTGAGGAGAACTCTACAAAGGAAGCAAATTTGGTTGCAAAAAATTCAGAAATGACTGATGATTTTTTATCCGTTTCTAGTAGTTTACAATATCAAAAAGAATGGTAGTTAGATTTGGGTGCCTCCCACCACATGTGCTCACATAGAAATTGGTTCACATATTACCAATCTGTTGATGAGGGTGTAGTGTTCATGGGATATGGTATTCCCTATAAAACTGTTGGGGTTGGCAGTATCAAAATGAGGATGTTCGATGGTATTGTTAGAGAATTAACAGATGTAAGATATGTACCTAATCTTAAGATGAATTTGATTTCATTAGGGGTTTTGGATTTTGGTGGATATAAGTATACATGTCAAAGTGGAGCACTCAAAGTGTTGAAAGGTAGTTTAGTAGTGATGAAGGCAACAAAGGTTGATAACCTTTATAAGTTGGAAGGAAGTACTGAAGTCGCATCTAAGGTGACATATGTGTCTTCTTGTTTATGGTATGAGTAACAAGGTCATATGAGAAAGAAATAATTCCAAGTACTGGTAAGTTGTAAATTATTTCCAGACTTAGAATATTTGTTTTTGAATTCTTGTTTGTTTTATATCTCTGCTAGTTATGATAATGGAGACAAGGGATGTAGAGTGTGGGATCCTACTGCCCACAAAATCGTCATTAATAGAGATATAGTGTGTATGGAACACCCAAAAGGGTTAATTCATAATCACAACAATAGATTTGTTTGAATGCTAGAGAATTCATTGTATGGCCTAATGGTACCCAAGAAACTGTACAAGAGGATTGAATCCTTCATGGTGAGCCAAATGTTTTCAAGGGGTAGGTATCACTATATTGTTTATAACACATTCATTATCTTGATGTTATTTGATGATGATATGTGCGCTTCAAGCCAAAGCATGGTTGAGATCAGTAAGATAATGGCTTAGGTGAACATGCCATTTCAGATGAAGGATCAAGGAGAAATGGAACAAATATTAGGCATAGAAGTACATAGAGAGGGAATACATGGTAAGTTGTGGTTATCGCAACAAAAATCGATACTGATGAAGTTCAATATGAACATTGTGAAACCTGTTAATATCCTTGTTTCTTTCCATTATACGTTTTCTTCAAGTTTAGGTCATATTTATAAAAAAGAAAAGGTTGTATCTCGTATACTGTGTGCCATTTCAGTAGGAGGTCTGTTGTATGCAATGAAATGGTTAAAATCATATATTTCACATTCATTCGATCTTGTTAGACACATGAAAATTTTAGGTGAAACAATGAAATGGGAGCTTCAGAGTTTTAGAGGCACATATGTCACCTATAATGGTTTCAGTGGTTTAATCTATGATAATTGTAACTTAGATTTTGTAGGAACATTGGATATAAGGATATATACCTTAACATATGTCTCAAAGAATAATTTTGGAAGACATGTTGGAGGTGGAGTGATCCTTGAGAAAATCCAAACTCGAGCAAATCACAAAGACGTGTTCATGAAACCAGTGTTATTAGAGAAGTTGCAGTGGTGCTTGGCTTCTATTGGCTTGCATCATAGGTGATGAATATACTGGACATGATATTAAGGTAAATTGTTGTCAAGGTGGATATTGTTGAGATATGCCAATTAATTTACACACGTATTTAGATATTGGGAAGATTTTTTGGCCCTTATTATTCAATATCTAGTTGGGTCAAATCAACTAGAATTAGAATAGGGATAAGAGCACATTAATTGTAATAAGTTTCATATAACTAAGTGAGAACTATTATATGTCTATGTAAGCCTGTAGATGAAAAACGTATGAGTGAATCAGAGAGTGTGTAAGCCTAGTCTAGCTGATGTAATATCTCCCTTAAACGATAAATAAACCGAATATCATTGTCCCATGGATGTTTCCCTGTATAGGTTTTACCACGTAAAATTGTTGTGTTAATTTTTGTGATTGTTGTTGTCTCTATGCTGCAATTTGTGCCATTTAAATCTATTTAATTTATGCTTCCGCTGCACAACAAGGAGAAGCAAGCCACATGCCACAAGCTATATTTTTTTAGAGGAGGAATGGAAAAAATACTTCCCCAAACCAACATAGAATTCAAAAGAAAGGGGAGAAAAGGAGTATGTCAAGTAGTCCATACAAGAACACCAAGAAAATTTTCCAATGCTACAAGTTTAGTGGACATTGGGAAGAAAAGTGTTGAAAAATTCATCTAGAGCTTCACCCTAGGAACTACCAAAACCAATAAAAGTGTGTGGAAAGTGAAACCTAATGAAGATAGAGAACTCATTACATCTCCAACCCAAGGAGTAGAAGTTGTCCATGGAGTTATAGTAGCATAGGAGGTCGATGTCACTATTGAAGAGGACATTGGGTTTATCTCAACAACCAAGGAAACCCCATTCAAATTTTTACCTACAATGTTTTGGAAGAAGTTTCCCTTCTTAGAGACGTATTGGAGATTGGTGCAAGGAGGTCAATGTCATTCTGTTGTCCTTGTATTGTCCAAATAATGAGACATTGCATCACCCTCAATATTTTAGATGATTTTCACCTACATCTATACAACTGTAGGATTTGTCAAATGTTTGGGTGGAAGAAGGTGTTATGATTGCACACCAAGGAGGCCATTCAAGCAATGTTGTTGTAGAGACAAAGTGTTGGTAAGCACATTCCCATAGTAGAAAATTGTTTCCATGTTGAGAAGAAATTGATCCTAGTAGAAGAAGGAAGACCACACTTATTTTCATGGAGTTGTTACATGATGGCATCACTGTTGTGATATCACTGAAAAAACATAGACTGTAATTCAACTTGGCTTCATTAACCACCAAGTTGGACCATCTCCAAGTTTGAGAGATATGGGAATTCATTTTGATTTCAAAGTTCAGATTTAGAGATTGCTTAGAGCCGAGAGTCAGTGAGAAGACTTCTACAATGTGGGAACAAGTGAGCTAGGAACCAAAGCCAAAGCTAGTAGCTAGAGCCACGAGCAAGAGCTAGAGCTAGAGTAAGAGTTGTATCTAGGAGCCAAAGTCGGATCCATGTTCTAGAGAAGCACATAGAAGAGGCATTGATCTGGATTGGTTTCCTTTAAGCTTTTAGAGACCAAAAAACTTCTCAATGGGGAGGTCTGATCTGAAACATATCCGAACAAGTGCACGGTTGTAAGACTTAGTACCTAAGTGAAATTCAACAATTGATGAGGTTATATAGAATATCAGGGAGAATGCAAATGTGAAAGTAAATGAGACAAAAGAGAGGAAAAAAAAGAATTAAAGAAAATAAAAGAAATTAAAATATGAGAGAAAATAAAAGTGAGGAGTGGGAAATGAAAGGGAAAGGAATGCTTGGCCTTCCCATTACCCACCATTTCTCCTATATCTTTTTGTAATTAGTCTCATAAAGGGTATTTTAACCAAAGAGAGGAGGATGTATAAAGAGCCATGAACTGCATTTGTTGTAGGTGAATCCCCCTGTAGACAAGTGGATTCCCTCTTGGTCTCTAGACTCCTAAGACCAAGAAAAAAAAGTTATTAACATGGACACTGACATCCTTGTAGATCTAATCAAGCTAATGAATGACAGAGAAGGAGAAAGATATGTACCTTATTAGTGACGTTTGTCCTTGCAAAGTCCTGGCTGAGCTTCAATATTGAGCTCCCCGATAGGTCCCGTGGAACAAACAAAGGTACAAAAGACTTCCTACTCTACTGAGATTAGCTCAATCATAGATCCATCTACTGTAGACAAACTCATATGGAATGAACATAAGTTTGAAAGAAACAGGCCAAGCATTGATTATTAATGAGAACAAGTAAAAGTAATTACAATGCTTTGAATGAAGGTGCAACAACTTCTTCCAGTTCTCCTTGTCCAACCCCTTTGCTCAAGTAATCTAGACTAATTGCTTTGATTCCATCTCACTGATGAGATCATAAGTTTCACATCTCCAATATTTTCCATGTACCTTTCACCATGAGAAGGCCTCCTTATATAACCTTGGAGAGGTCCAACCACTTTAGAGATATTTGGGATGAATTGAAGATTCCTCTCCTTCAGTTGAGGATCTTTCCTAAGATCATGCCTTGAGAAACTGTTCAAATCCAACCACGTTCAGGAATTGAGGGATTCTTCTCTGATTTGCCTCAACAAACCCAAAATTTGCTAAAAAAAGGGTAGTTCTCCCCCAAAAGGGTGCACAGGGCACTCAAACACTCCCCTAAAGAGGCCCAAGGAGCGCCAACCCTCCCTAGCAGTGGGTAGGGGAGCATTCCTCTCCAAAATCCATTTTTTTGTGGTTTTTTCAATGGATAAAGGTTTGTACTCCCTGTCAAGTGACTTCTCTTCTTCAAAACTAGTTTTTGGGGTGTCTTAAGTGTCTTTGTGATGTCATTAGAGGCACAACATAGGAAATATGGCAGTATACTATTTATGACACTTGAAACATTTGTAGTCAATATGTGACACTTGAGGACAAGATGCGACACTTACAACACTTGTAATGACGACACTTGCGACACTGTCAAAGTGAGTAATTTTGAGGTGTAACAACATTGTAACTAGAGATTGTCGAAATAAGATTGAGCAACCATTCAGATGATGGTTTTTCCATTTAGATTTCTAGAGTAAAATCCCTCTATCAATTATGTGTGTGATTTTATCATTTTGTAATGGAATTTTATTTACATTTGCATTCAATGGTTTGTTATGGTAAACTATGTGTCATATCCATTAAATTATGTGTTGCATCTGGTATGTGGGTTATTCGAAGTGGTCCTCTATATTTAATTGTTGTGTGTGCTATCTTGATGGTGTGAGAATCCATTCCCAGCTATAGTTCTGTTAAGTTCACTCAAAAATTCATTCTTCATTAGCAATTGCTGAAATCCAACAACTAGATAATTTAGATTTTCCATCTAATTGATTGAATGAGATCAATGGCTATGGTGATATAACTGTTGCATATTTCCAACAAAATTTCTATTTCTATTCATTTTATTTAGAAAATAATCAATTTATAGGTCACTGGCATTTAAGACAAACCTATACATAACAATTGATGAATGAATTGAGACCATACACCTCTCCTATATGTTGTACATACCTCTAGAAATGTAGTGGTTTCATGGATTTTATAGGTCGTACATGCCACACATTGCTCGTGGGTGATTGTTCTGTATATCTCAAAGCCATACACAGGATGTACTATTGGTTTGAGCATCCATTGCTTGGGAGATGGTCTGGTCACTCTCTCCCTTGATCATATCTTGATTGGTTGGTTGGGGATGGAAATAGGATGGATCAAATGAATTATTAAATGCATGTTTCAATGTTTCCTTTTAATCTTTCAACTATGATTTTTTTTTAATTATGATAAGTCCAATAATGTTTTCTTCATTCAAAGGTTGTCTTATTGTTGTTTAATCCAATCTATTTGGAAATGTTTTTAGTGTTGAAGAATTAATCAAGTGTCCAACTTAACACTTGTATGTGAAAGATTTGCATTTAGGCTTCCAATCATTGGGGAAAGGAATTAGATTTATGAGTATTTTTTTCTTTAAAAAGTTTGAGTTGAAGTTTGAGCCTATACATATGGAACCTGGAAATGAGGGATTGATTTTGCTTCTTTGTTATTAAGCATTTCCATTGAGTGAAGTAGTGTTGTACCTTGTATTTTTTGGGGCAATCAGTTTCACCAATTGTGCTATTTGTTTAGGTCATAGAGAAGGAAATTGGTTCCATGAGCCCAAGTCTATAGTAGAGTGTGCCAATTCTAAAAAAAGGCAGAAGTGTTGGGTTACATATTTGAAAAATAGAGCTCAATTTTTAGTTTGCATTGCAATGGGGATTTTATTGCTATGATGGAGTGAGTTCCATTGGGCATAGAAATGTAGAACACAATTATTTTTAATCTATTTTGGACAAGAGGTTTGGAATTTCCTACTAGCATACCATTGGCCATGATAGATGTTGGATTCTTGCATTCTCATCAACATTTTGATTTGTGTTGATTGTAGTTTACAATATGTGGTGTATGTGAAGTAAGTGGCCTAGAACCAAAGGAGTATAATTAGAACTAAATACACACAGAGAACTAGGATAATATCTTAACTTGATCATATTGATATTTTAAGTGTAGTTGGCTATCAATGTGCAAAGGATTTGCACCAAAGACAAAGCTCTTAGTGACAAAATTTGTATAGTCTTGGTTTTCATTGGCTTGATTACTTTTGTGTTTTAAGCTAGTTGATGTGTGCAGGCTACACTAGAGAATAGGCCATACCTCTAATCCTAAAGATTACATGCACTCATAATTGAATTGAGAACAAATAACTAATACATATGGGGTCAAAATTTGACAAAATATTATGATAATATGGGTTAAATTAATCGTACCATCACAAATTAATACAATTTCATTCAGTTTTTCTGGTCTCCCCGATATTCGTTGTACTTCTGACGCAATTATTTCATCGTCACTTTTGCGATGCAATGTACTCCACATATTGGCAAAATTTTGTTCTATTGTGATGCAGGTTAGTCGATCTATTGACGTAACTTTGGTTGCTATATCGACGAAAGTGCGTTGATATATCGATGCATGTTAGACAGAAGATAACAAACCTCTATCAATATACCGACGAAGTTTGTGAGTCTTTAAAAATGACCAGATAGCCATTTGAAAGTGCCTAATGGTCATTGACATAGTCAGTTTTGATGTGGTCAACGCGCATTAGAAGTTCGATGAAAGTTAGAGATTTCGACAATTTTGTTGTAGGTGCGACATCTATAAAAGCTTAAGTGTATGATCATTGTTCAACGCATGTAATAGTCTCTTTTCTATGACCCATGCCTTGTTTCACATCAAATTCTTGATTTATATAGCTTGGATTTTGGGCATACTTTGAAGGTTGGAATTTTTAAATATTTCTTTGTCTCGTTTTAATTTTTAATTGGATCAACCTAGCTAATTAACCCATCTTAGGCCTTATTTTTTGTGGGGATAGAATTTTCATTTGTCTAGTAAGTATTATGAACATGTCTACTCAATTGATATTAGCCTAATTCTTTTATATAATTGTTAAATCTTTTTCTTACTTTATTATAGTGAAGCTTTGGAGCTTATGTGGTAAAAATGTATATATTTATATGGTTAATTTTGATCTCTTGAGTAATTGTTGACTGGTACTCTTGTGAAAATTTAGTAAACCAATGACAACAATGGCTTAATTAACTCTATATGTACAAATGGGGTCAATATTTGATGACATTTGTACTATAAGAAAATATTTGCATATTGTACTTATATTGCATCTTTAGTGGTTTTTATTGTAATAGGAAATCCCAATGCCAAATAATAATAACAACATTACGCATGAAGAAAATGAAAGGAATATTGCTAGGTTAAAGGCGACATTGGAGGCAAAGGATAATGTGAAACTTGAATGACCTTACAATAAACGTAGGGGCTTTAACATAAGAAGACTTGTAAGAAAAACAACTAAGAGGCATTGTTGGATAAATGGGCACATTGATGGAGGGTTCACATCTCATCCCATGGCAAGTTATTTATTATTATATATTGTCTTTGCATTGAGTGTATTTACAAAATTTTCTTTCGTTTTAATATTTTTTATATACACTAATTTTATTGATTGTTTGTAATTATAAGAAACATCCTCCTAGGTGTGTGGCGCTAGAAAATGTGCCTAGTAGTAGTAGAAATATTATTGTACAGATTGAGGAAGATGGTCGTATGGATATCGAAGATAATCATGATCAAGTTAATTCTTATACGGAAGAAGATGACACCAATAATACTGTTGAGCTAGATGATGGGACAAATAGATTGATCCAAGACATCTTTGCTCCTATCGATGAGGACAACTTTGATGATATTCATGATGTACATATACTTGAGAAGGCACAACAACCCCTTTATGAAGGCTCAAGAACACATATTCTATCAACTATCATGTTTTTGGTGAACTTGAAGGTATTGAATGGTTTGTCAAACAATTGTCTCACATAGATCCTAAGGTACATAACAATATAATTCGTGAGATATACATAAGGGTAGAAATACTTTTTCTCTTTTTTTAGTGTCAATGAATGTGTAATACATTAAGGATGTGATATTTTTTATTAATATTATTTACATTAACTAGTCATTTTTATGTTATAGATTATTGGGTGATTTTTTCTTACCACCGTCAAATAATCTTCCTCACACATGCTAAGAGTTATTTTCCATTATGAAAGATATCAAAATGGAGTATCATGTTATTGATTCACGTCCTAATGATCATATTATATATTATGGACAATATGCATCGGAAATGAAATGTCCACAATGTCAAATCACTAGATATCTGATCGATCAAGTAACAAAAAATGTGCCTCACAATGTCCTTCATCGTATTATGATAATTATATGTTTGTAGAGATTGTTCAAGTGTTAAAGCATAGCACAATTTATGGATTACCATGCACGACAAAAAAATGAATATGGTGTTCTTCGAATTCCTACAGATTCTTTTGCATTTAGGAACACCGAAGAAAGATGGTCAATTTTTAAAGAAGAACCTCATAATGTTAGGCTTTCATTGGCAGCTAATGGTGTCAATCCTTTTGGTGAGCTCAGATCTGTTTACTCAATGTGGCCTATTTTTTTTTATAAACAATAACCTTCCTCCGTGGATTTCAATAAAGAGGGAGCACACAATGTTGGCAATGATTTTCCTAGGTATTTGTTTATAATATTAGTTTGAATTACATAGCGCCATTTCATTTGTCTTATTCATTGCATTATTTCTTATACATATACAAGGTAGTAATTACATGTATGCTCAACCAATTAGGTAAGTACCAAGTGAAATATATATATATATATAGTATACCACATTTTTGTAGTATGTAACACACTACTGCACTTTAATAGTATACAATTTTATGAAAATAACATGCACATTGTTTCTTAAATATTAATTCCTTGTTATATAACTAATAACTGTCAGATTATATTTAATCCATATCTTGCAAGTCTTCAAATAAAGGGTAAAATTGCATGCCCCCATTTTGGTCCTAGGATGAAATATCGTCATTCAATAAGTCTAGGTAAATATGTGTTTGATGAGTATAGGCACTTCCTCCCTAAGAACCATATGTATCGAACTACCAAAAAACATATTTTCAATGGGAAAGAAGAGACTACAATAAAACCATGAAGAATGACACCCCACTTATGGAAGTTGGAATATAATATAAATCATCAAGGTAAGCAATTTGACTTTGTATCACACAAAATGTTTTTCAATTTTTATTTGTATTGAATCATGTTTATTGTATCTAACAATTATTGTTGTTATGTTTCATAAAGGTTGCCAAGGTTGCATTGATGGGCTTCCACGAGGAATGAAAAATTACCCAATACAATTCAATAGGTTTCCCTACTACAAGAACCTATAAATAGATCATTTCTTTGATACAATGCATATCGGGAAGAATGTAACCGAAACATTGTGGATAATATTAGATGGAAGGAATGACAAAGAAAAAGTTGTCAAAATTTGTAGTGACATTCAAGAGGCCAATCATGCAATGCACAATTTGATTGATTCAAATAGAAATGTCGGAGACCGAAATAGTAGTCTTCCATGGTTATTTACAAAGAAGGAAATGTAAAAGAGGTGATTTGGAAAATTAAATTTCCCGTGAGAGTTTCTTCAAACATAAAGAATATCTTAACGAAGAAAGGAGAATTTGGTGGGGTCAAAACTCATGATTGACATACCTTCATTAAGGTAATTATTTTGGTACATTTCTATATTGGTATAAATACTTTTTTTTAGTATTTTAATTATGTTTTATTTAAAAAAAATGATTCTTTTTTTGTAATTATAGTATGTTCTACCTCTATCTTTCCATGACATCTTTGACAACAATGTAAAACAAGTTATATATGATCTTGGAAAATACATGAGTTAAAAAAAAATGTTTGTTGAAAAACTTGTCATCATGTGTTTTACTTGAAATGTATATAGTTTGTTGTTGAAACCTATGATTTTCTTGTATAATCATGTGTAGGTGGTTTTCATATAAAAAAAATCATATAGAAAATATAAAATATTGGAGGAGAGAATTCTTCGGATAATGTGTGAAATGTAGAAGTATCTACCTCCGACATTTTTCAAAGCTCAAGAACACTACCTCATACACCAAGTCAAGAAGATTGAAATGTGTGGACTTGTACACACAAGGTCAATGTGGATGGTGGAGAGGCACTTGAAGTCATTGAATTAGACAAAGAGAACATCCTAAGGGTTCTTTGGTAGAGGGGTATATGGTATATCAATACTTGGTGTATATTAGTCAATATCTTCCTAAATTAACGGCAATAAGGAAGGTGCCTCACATTTGGGATGTCAACTACATCAACAAATTTGAAGGAGAGGTCTTGGTTGGGAAAGGTAGAATGAGGAAAGTGAAATGTAATTAGATGGTAGCTGAGATCTATAATACTTTGAATTATTAATTTTTATCTATATTGTACTTATTTAAATTTTATTCCTCCATCAATTATTAATCTTTATTGTTTTTAGTAATTTTTATTCTTTTTTCATACCGTTGGTCGAGAGTGGGATGCACTACATTTATTCATCACAAACAATCTTGATTGGATGAAGTTGTGGATAGATCAATGTAATATACAATGTAATGGTAGGTTATCATGGGAAGGGGTGGCTACACTGTTTAAAGAAGCTCATCATAATCAAGATACCAACCTTACTCAAAGGGAATTGGATTTAGCATATGGTTAAGAGATAAAAAGGAAAACATATATGTATAATTCACCCACATCATGTTTCAATTATTTTCCATTATATTAATCTAGGTCATAGTGTGTATTTTTATAAATTTTTACTAAGTCTAAATATGTTTATTCATTGACAATGCATTTTTTACATGTTGGGCATATTGCAGTTGAAACACCACAAGGCTATGTGTTGCAATGGTAGTAAATTTTGCATCAAAAAAGTTGGATGACAAGAAGACAACCTATGATAGTGGGATAACTACAGTATTTCAGGTCATTAATGTTTCATGTAGAAGTGGCAGGCATCCAACAATATCCGAAAATAGATACCATGGGTATTTGAGTGATATTATTGAGTGTGACTTTAATTCCTTCAAGTTAGTTCTGTTCGATGTCAAATGGTACAGGTTACAGATGAATGAACATGATCCTAAAAGAACTGTTATTGATCATGCCAATGGATTTACCATGGTTAATACAAGGACATTTGAGCCTGGTACAAAAACTTATGTTCTTCCAAGAAAATGTGAGGTATTTTATTCATAGGTTCTAGGTAAAGCAGGGTGGTCATACATTCTTAGATATGATCCAAGAGGAAGATATGTAAAGTATAATCTACCAGAAGAAGATGACATTGAAGAAGAAGAAGATGCAGATGAGCATGAGGTAGATGTAATGTTAGATGAAGAATTCAAAGAAGTTCGTCCATATGTATATGACAAATATGTTCTCGATGATGATATTGATGATGATATTATGATCTAAAATGACATTGATGACAATGTTGATATGGGCAATCCTTTCAACATTGATTCTAAACGGTCAGATGATACAAATGTAGAGTGGGATGAACAATAAGATCAATGATAATCATCATTGTCGTCATCATTATCATCATTGTCAACATTGTCGTCGCCATAATCAACATTGTCACCAAATTCTAAATCAGTCAAAAGTTATGAAAATAAGAATTGACTATCTAGTGTAGCTAGATGGAAGTGATTTGTTGTGACCCTGGTCTATACGTAATTAAAATAAGTAAACTAACTATTCTAGTGCAATCGAATGAAAGAAATCTATTGTGACCCCCGTTTGGGCGTAATGAAAAGGACATATAAATTGTTGTAGAAAGGAAACACACATTGGCCAATATCTAATCCTGATGGTGAGTATGTTGAAGGTAGATCACACCCTTTTGTTGCATGACATCATTAATAAAGGCACTCTGCATACAACTAACCAATTCAAACACTTATGTGATCAGACATAAGAATTGCAAAAAAGAGAATTGAACACTACCGAAACCAAAAAAACAAGTGTTACAACATAAGATAATTTACCATCTATGAATAAGTAATTAAATGAACAATGTAGACACAATACTTAATGCAAAGAATGAAAATATGTTACAATAGAGATATAATATTGAGCTGAAATGCACATCACACTATAATTATGACCAGAAGCTCCAACAATATATTTCTTATTAAATTGCAAATAGAGTTCGAAATTACAACCCCCCTTGACTCTCATTGAGTAAATCATTTATACAATTTCATTACATTCTTTATTTAGCAAGGAAATATCAAGAACAACCATGAGGATCTACAATCCTCAAGCTATTCTCGATTTCATATAACAAAATGAATTTTCTTCCTTGTCCTTTTATCATGGGGTGCTACACTCATGGTGATTTTCTTGTCATCATTACCCCAGCTATCATCTCGAGATCCTATTGGTGATTTGTTATGCGGATGTTGTAGTGTGTTACAAATGAAGAAGGTGGCATTGCTTGTCCTGAGTTGCAACAATGAGGATATCGTGTTGCATCATCATAGCGAGGTGTTGCAACAATGTAGAGGGGTGTTGCAACAACATGAAAAAGTGTTGCAACAATGGATAGGCCTGTTGCAAAAAAATGGAAAGGCTGTTGTAGCAACTTGGACCATATTTCTGCCAAGTCCTTTCCTAACGTAGCAACCACTTTTCATTAGTAATCACAAAAAAGGTCAATACTTACTCGTGTACACTAGCAAAAACCACTCAAAGTGACATGAATTACATAGTGACATACCTGAAGCAAAATGTAGTAGTTATGCTAAAGGTAGAAGTGAAAAGGGTGATAGAATGGCACTGGAAAATGAAAGAAAGGATATGAAAAATATAGTTTTTTGGACAACAATAATTTCCCCCCAACCAAAAATGTTGCATGTCCTCTTGCAACTAATCATTTTGGATTTGAAGGAGTGGTGCCATTATGGAGGCTATTGATGTTGTACTTGTCATGCCCTTTGTAAAACTTTGCGTAGTAGCCCCCATTTTCCTCTATGATATTTTTCCAAAACCATTACTCTTCCCTTTCGTTTATCTCAAAACTTTGTCGATATTCGGGTGTTGGGAGACAAATCAAAGGATGATGGAACTTAAGCCCGATCCAATGATTTCCACACATTTTCATACATTTTATGTACCTACTTACCCTTTTTAGTGATGGTACACAGTTTGGTAGTTAAAGGAATATTTTTGTGTAATCTCTACCGTGCCTTGTTCCTACCTATTCCTACTTCCTTGTAAGGAATCTCGTAGTAGGGGTTCTATGTGTTATGCACATTCATCAATGGATTGCTATTGATTATGGACCATGAAGGGTGCATATTCTTTAGAATTTTCCTAGTGGAAATGTGGAATGAGGACCATCCTAGGATTGTGGAATTCCCCCCTCACCCATAGGTCACTTGTCCTATTTTTCTGGGCCCCCCTCACCCATAGGTCACTTGTCCTATTTTTCTGGGGTACTATAAAATATTTACCCAACTAAGAATAATTTTTCATGAATGAGGTGAAGGATCTCAACTCTACATCCCCTACAAATGGAATTGCATTCTGTCCCTTCTCATAGTCTAGAATAATATTTTGTTGATAAAATTCACACAATAAATTCCTATCTTCTGTGATGCTCTCATAATATACTCCAATGAAGATTTCTAGAAAGGTAATCTTAAGAGGTTTCTGTGTTGCAATTGTCATGAACTGGAATAAAAAATATCTCTCATGTAAGAACACATAGTAGGTTGGAGAAGGTGCTCTTCAATTGAGGATAGCCCCCAAAATAGAACTCATTTGTCTCTTTTCTTTTTTCAACAATTCTACTTGTGTATGAAGTTCATAGTCCTCCTTTATGTATATGTTCATCTTCTCCAATTTTTCTTGGTGAGCAGCCAAATGTTCATCCCATATTTTCCTCGGGTTATAAACAACATGTTGAAATTATTCTAGAGTAATTGTCCCCTTTTCATAGGCCTCAACCATGTTCTTCCATTTGGCCAATTGGGCCCTTATCCATAAGTCATTATCGACATATGTATGGACCCCAACTTCATTTGTGGGAAACTATGTTTGAACTTCTCTATCCATTTTTTCAGGAGATGTTTCCTCATTTGTTTGGGTTTCTTCATCTCGTTTCTTAGGAGGCACTTCCTCCTCTGTATTTACTTCATCGGTTTGGGTTCTTCATCTCGTTTCTCAGGAGGCATTTCCTCGTCCATATTTACTTCATTAGTTTGTGTTTCTTCATCTCATTTCTTAGGAGTCACTTCCTCCTCCATCTTTACTTTATCAGTTTGGGTTTCATTGTTATGAATACCATAACTATTTCTTCTTGGGGAATTGGTTTGGAAATTTATCTCTCACATATATTGAAGATTTGTTGGTTGATTCCATCCACTTGATCTAGACAATCTAGGTTTGTTGGCTCCCTTTTTATCTTTAATTTCAACTTCCTTATTCTTCTTTTTAACCTCTGGTTGATTTCTCTTAACTTAAAATTATGTTTCATAAGCACAAAGTATAGGAGCCCGAGGGTTTTACCTGGAGTAAACTTGGGAATATTCTTATTAGATGTTGGGGCAGGATTTCCTCCTTTGTTTTCTATTGCAGCATCGACCCTGAGTTACAACAACACACAGGTTCTATTCTCCTGCTTCAGAAGATGCACCCTCCCTTGTTGGCTATTTTGTGCAAATCGAGGAGTTCCATCCTTTAACTATATTCTCCTCAAACCCTGCTAGTTCCCATGTGTTAGCAGGGTGTCCCAATTCCTCTATTCTCGACTTCCCTGTTGGTTCTTTTGTTTCAGCGGGGTGTCCCAATTCCTCTATTCCTAACTCCCCTACTGGTTCTTATGTTTCAGTAGGGAGCCTTTCTTCCATCATCTCTTTTGTTCCTAATTCCCTTGGTGGTTCTTGTGTTTCAGCAGGGGTGGTAATCCTGGACGAGTGTCGTGTCCTTCTTTTCTTCTACACAAGCATCTCCTTTATCGCTTCGATATTCTCTTTCCTTTTTCTACTTTTATTTCCTTCTTCTTCTTATGCGTTAGGGATTTTCTAAATATCCCTTTCTAGGATTTGCATGGGATTCGATGTCCTCAATTCTCCTGCCAACTCCGAAGATGCTTGTCCTTCCACAGTCAATGGTGGAGGAAATACAATGTTTTCCCATGCATGGTTGGCTTGGAGAAATGTATGCATTACCACGAGCTTGATAAGTCCGTGGTGAGACAAGAAATCTCGTGGCCACTGGGTTCTCTGAATGTTGTGAGCCATGTTTTGTAGGCATTTCCAAAGAAATAATGTCTTATTCATGATGTGGCAATGCATGAGGTGGTGCAACATCTTTAGGTGATACCAAAATATGACTATGAGGCACCCTTCACACATGAAATACTTCTGGACATAATAGGCTACTCTTTCCCAAAGGGGAATTAACAAATTTATATTGCATATGCTTCCGTTACTTGTTATCTCTTCCCCCTATTGCAAAAACTCATATTTTACAATGGGCAACACTTTTTTCTAGGAGAACCATTTTCCCCCCTTTGATGGAAGCCCTGTCATTATGGAAATTACTTCCTCGTTGACCTAGATTTGGATTCCTCAAACCCTTTCTCTTTCCTCCCCCATGATCTTTGCAAA
Organism: Picea sitchensis; assembly: GCA_010110895.2. Taxonomy (NCBI): domain Eukaryota; kingdom Viridiplantae; phylum Streptophyta; class Pinopsida; order Pinales; family Pinaceae; genus Picea; species Picea sitchensis. Next base: position 43,222 of record SNQJ01S0060881.1, read on the forward strand.
CTCGAGGTCAATTTCATCATTGTACCCCTAGAGTTGTTCAATATAACCTTCCCATCCCGCGTCCTGAAAAATACTGCAGACTTCTTCATTTTCTTTGACCAATCCTATGTCTGGTTCTTGGCAGATAAGTGAGCCTCCCATGGCTATTACCCTTACTTTTTCGATCCCATAATCTTAGTTGCATAGGTCTTGCAACACTTTGTGAGGAGATAATGGATGAGAGTCCGACTTCACCATCTTTACAAAAAAGGGTAAGTTAGCATTATGGAATAATTATGCCTATTACCACAAACTTTAGTAATGGCGACGAGAAATCGTGCAGTATTTATGTGGATTGGTGGATGGGAAGGTCATTCTTATGGATATTAACTGTCGTTTGGAAATATATCACGTGGAGCGGTAATGATTACACATAGTGAATGAGTCAAGTTGGTGAGATCATCATAGATTTCACTAAATTGATATGCAAAGATAAAAGAGGAATGTGTACCTTTTCATACTTACCTCACGTGCGATGTGTGGGTCCATGTGGTTTAAGCCTTGTCATGAGTCAATCTTTCGTGTTTATGGTTGATGTCATGTCCACCTTAGTCATATTGGTGACCTGTCATCCTCGTATCATATTTTCTGGTAAATTTTCTATTGATGGCATTATGTTTTCAGGTGGTACCGTGTGATATTATGTCCACCTCTGCTGTATTGGTGAACTATTATCCCTGTATCATATTTTCTCATGAGGACGTCTTGATGTCGGGTGGTATTACGTGGTGGTCAGAGTTGTAGCAATTAAATCTAGGGTAGTGTTGAACAGAGTTGCAACATCGAGAGTTACATCGTCTGAAGTTGTAGCATCTGGAGTTAAAAACCCTAAAAAACTATAAAATTTAAAATGATGATAACTTCACTTCAGGACTTCATTTCGACCGATTTTTTTTTAAATTGGGTATTTTTCCCTTAGGAATTCAAATATAAAATTATTTTCTACAAAATCTGAGCAGAGCGTTTTATAACTAAGTATGAATTGTGCCTCCCCCTTTTTTCCCTTAAAAACAAATCCGAGAAATGAACCAAAAATTTCTTCCCTTTGGCCAAGAAAGAGACCTGATACAAATTGTTAAGTACCAAAGGTCTGAATACACAAACATCATAATAAATCTAGAGAACAATATAGAAAAAACCTCATAATTTATTATTATAGAAACCCTTGAGGTAGGGAAACACCATACAGTAGATCTTATTACGGAAGGGATCCTCTCCTACTCACTTGTCTCTTTGAGGGGGTAACCTCCTAATGATATACACGCTGCAAATAAAATACTTCTTGATGTTTCATTACATTTCTTGAACCCCTTTATTTAGTGCTACCAACGACCTAAGAACATTCTAGAGGAGGAACCTTCTAGAAGTGGTTACCATCTAAGAAGTCATCTTATATTTATATTTATGTTCACATAAATATATCTAACTACCATAGTGTGCCTTATTTAATAATATAGTGGACCCAATCCACCTTACATTTAATGAACTCCAATATTATCACTATGGGCCCTCCGACGCCCCGACCACTACCTGGATGGAAACAATTTGATGTGACCTGGTCGGTCTGGGCATAATAAAAATGAAAACTAAACTGTTGTAGAAAGGAAACATACATTGTCCAATATCTAATCCTTATGGTGACTGTGTTGAAGGTAGTTCACACCCTTTTGTTGTCTCGCATCAATAAAGGAATTCTACATATAACTAACCAATTCAAACACTTATGTGATCACTCTTAAGAACTAAAAAAACATAATTGAACACTATCAAAACAAAAAATGCAAGTGTTATAGAATAAGATAATTTACCAGCTATGATTGAGTAATTAAATGAACTATGTAGACACAATACTTAATACAAAGAATAAAAAATGTTACAATATAGATACAATACACAATACTTGTCTAAGGAGAGGGCCCTAACTCCCTAGGCAAGGAACGGGTAGAAATATAACCCTTTATCATCATTGTTTATCATTTTTTTACACCTAACCCTTTATCATCATTGTCACCATCATCATCATCGTCCTAATTGTCATCCTCATTGTCATCATCATTGCATCATTGTCATTTTCATCATCATCATCATCATCATCATTATATTCCATTGTCATAATCGTCATCGTCATCTTGATGGTCGTCATCATCGTCATCGTAGTTTATTTATATTATAAATTATTAGTACCTTTACAGTTTTTGTACAAGTTAATATGCATGCATG
>SNQJ01S0060881.1:45515-61892 GCA_010110895.2 Picea sitchensis
GTGAGGGGGGGTGGGGGGGGGAGGGAAAATGAGCTTCCACCTTCACGTGGTTGGCCCTATTTAGTAGAGAATAAATTATTCTCGAAACCAAGTGGAGCTCATTAATGATACAATTTTTAGAGATTATTTAATTTAATTTGATTTGGCATTGTCATCATCATCGTCACCATCATCATTGTCATCATGATTATCGTCATCATAGTCATCATCATTGTCATCCTCATCATCTGCATCATTGTCATTGTCATCATGATGATGTAACACACAAGGAGTTGTGGCATGATGATGGAACAATCATTTCCATTGTCATGATCATCATCATATTGTCATCATCGTTGTCATTTTCATCACCATAATATTCAACATTGTCATCATCGTTGTCATCCTCCTCCTCCTCATCATCATCATTGTTAACTTAGAGAACTAATGTAAAGGGAAACTATCCCATAATTCATACCACTTAAGTTTTTGTGCACTTGTAAAGTGGAATGAAAATGATGCAACCCATAACTAGAAACTAAAACAACGTCGCGACTTAAAGGAAAATACAAGAAACAAAACCTTTAATATTGGATTTAGACTCCACCTAAGAAAGGGCATGTATTCATGATTGTCTCATACTAACCTAAAATAATTTTTTTAAAGGATTGGATCAACTTTAAGTACTTAGAATCATTCTCACACCCCTACTAAACTGTTCCATCCAACTAATCCAAATTGATAACACCAAAATATTTTATTTTCACTATGAGAAGTGGGGCCAACTAGTGCATGTAGAGCTCACGATGATGCTTCAAATATTTACTATCATACAATAGTAATATATTACCTTTATTGAAGGTCTCGTTCTTGATATGATAGTCATGCCAAGCCTTCTATCTTACCTCTTCCACATTACGATGGATTTTTTCTAGGGACTTGTCTGTTGCACCTAGTGTCGTTTTAGTTTTGTCAAGTGCTCCTAAATTGATGTTTCTTTTGACATGTGAGTTTCTTAGGCTATGGATTAACTCAAACCTACAAATTCAATAGGGACCACCAATTATTTCCATATAATAGCCTAAAATATATAACCAAAAAGCATGAATGGTTGGTAGGTAGACCCTATTGACCATTACTCATGACATCTCAGTTCAAATATTTCTTATTAAATGACATATTTTACTCACCAAATGAACATTTAACTTAGAGAATTAATGGAAAGGGAAACTATCCCTTAAGTCATACCACTTAATTTATTTTTCACATGATGCACCACCTCTAGTATATGACGCAACCCATAATTTGTGACACAATTCGACATTGACACAATCATCCCATCCCTTTGATACTTTATTCAACTTAGGTTTCTGAAATCAAATCTATTGTGGCTAATTGTCAATAAAGTGGTGCCAATAAAAAAGATCCTTCAATTCACTTGGGTTTCTCCAAACATAAGAGTACCAATCCAAAGAATAAAGGACAAGAGTTACATTTATGATTCTCACAACAAGAACAATGTTACACATATCAGTTCACATTTGATTCAAGCTACTGTTGGCATTGACCAAAAGGTATCCATTTGTACCCAACCCAGGCCTTTTAAAATTTTTGGAGCGATCAATGCATTGCTCAGAGTAGTCACTTTTTGGTTTCAACCAGAGAGTTGAACTCTTTGCCAATATTAAGCATGACTAAACCCATTTTAAGTTCAAAGAAATGAACTTTTCTTAACGTTGTTCCAAAACCCCTTTACCACTTTTAGTGTTACTTCTAGTGCATTTGAATTTACTATGGCGCTTTGTGTGTTTGACTTCTAATTGCAATTGATGACTCAATCCAAATAGAGTTTCCAGTATCACTTAAGGTGCATGGATATCTCCTCTTCATAATTTTTTGATGTTTTTATGCCTAATAAAGTAAGAGAAAGATCTAGATTGGAAGTTTTGAGGTGATGGGAAATTGGCGGGTTAAGATAATTTTTTGCAAGAAATTAGAAAAGTTTTAAAAAATTGTCTATGTTACAATAGTCATCATCATCATCATCATCATCATCATCATCGTCATATTCAATGTCATCATGATCATGATCATAATCATTTTTGCAGTCATCATCATCATCATTGTCGCAATTGTCATCATCATCATCATCGTCGTCATCACTGTCATCATCATCATCATTTCCATTGTCATGATCATGATCATATCATCATCATCGTCATCTTCATCATCATCATCCTTGTCGTCATTATTATCACTAGAATAAACATTGTCTTTTTCATTGTCATCGTCATCATCATCACCCTGATCATGATCATCATTGTCATCAATCATCGTCATCATCATGATTATCATCATCTTCATGATCGTCATCATCATCAATATTGTCATTGTCATGATCATCATCGTCATAATCTTCATCGTCATTGATATTGTTATTGTCATCGTAGTTTTCATTGTTATAATAGTTAAGAGACATGTGAGTTAGTGGTTATACATACCATACCCCCCTCTGGGGCTTCACTTACATTTGTTTGCATTTGGTATTTTATACAATATATACAATATTATATAAATTATATAAAATATAATTTAGATACTATTATATATATTGTATAATTTACCAAATGCAAACAAATGTAAGACAATTCAAACAAAATCCCAACCCCAAGACAATGAGACCTTGACCCCGACAATGATTTTTGACCAGTCTGAGCCCGACTGCAAGAGACAAAAGAGGAATGATAGCCCTAGCAAGACCACAATAATGATTTCTGACTGGCCCAATCCCGACTGTAAGAAACAAAAGAGGAGCGACAACCCTAGCCCCACCAACCAAGGAAAAACAAAGAGAGAAAGAGGAGGCCCTAGATCAAGCGTCAGAGGAGACCCCACCTAGACTAACATTGCCACCAAAATTGGTAAATTTATCTCTCGATGTGGTTATTCTCTCCTGGTATTTACTATTTGTAGATCCTTGAACTATATCCACTTTTTTCCTTTCACACTTTATCAACTCTAAACCTAAATCTGGGAAACTCACTGAGAGGAACAATAGGGCTATGAGGAACATAAACTTCCCTCTAAGGCATGAGGAATGACATGGCTCTCAATAATTCTCGGAAATGATCATTGGAAAATTAATCCAAAATACCTTGTTTGACTGGAATGCCTTTATTAGAGGGTGTATGCAGGCCTGGTGAGCACTCTCGAATTAGCTATCGATGGTTGGCCTTGGGATGATACATATTCTATATCAATCATCTCAGAGAGCCTTGTGAATATTTATATGAATATGAGAGTGCCTCGATGGATATTTTTGTGACTCGCTGGAGGCACTGATATTCCTAAAAGAACAGTATCAAGAGCGCGAACCCAATGGTGTTCGAGATTTTTTTTCATCCATGATATTAACATATCCATTAGATCCAACTCATCGTACCAATAGTATCCAAATTCTTCCTTACACATTTCGACGGTGATGTGTGCACACCGCCTTGTTGAGACCTCATTTAGCTTGTTTCCCACATTTCCATGGCATCTTCAGAATTAGTGTCATAAGACTTAACAATTCTCCAACTCAACTCTCCATCTGCGGTGGGATTGATGTATTCCTCCCTGCACCCAATGATCTTATAGATGTTTTCAATAAACAAGCTATGTGCATCCTCATCCACCAGCTCATTGTATCTGTCTCCTTCATACATATCTAGAGGTGTGACCACACACAGGGTATCGGTCTCAAATGACATATGCCTCTTCTTCAAATTCAACACAACATTATTGTTGAAGGCCCAATCAATGCCAAGTAATGCAAGGTATGGATTAGAGCCATCCATAATCTCTATGACCTCAAAGTAATCATTTTTCTTCACCCCTTCTATATTCACTTCCACTTTCTCTAGTTGACCTATTAGATAGATCTTATATTGATTTTCCAACTGCAGCTAGATGGGAGACCAAACTAATTTTGGTTTTCCCATAACCTCCTAGGACTTCTTCGATAGAATATTCATGTTAGAACCCAGATCCAACATAACTCCATCCATGTCATAGCCACCAAGCTCCGTTGTCATCTTGAATTCACTCCCCTTGTGGTTTTTCTTATTGACTTGGCACACATATCTTTTTGGTAGGGGAGATGATATATTCCTATCTTTCATCTCTTTCTCCATACAAGTAGCTAACATCTATGGTAGCTTCTTCATAGACTCAAGATCAATGAGCAATATCAAACAACAACATAATAAATTACTTAATCAATATTCGGTGTATGTTGCGTGCCCCAAGTTGTGCAATTCTTTAGTGCATGTTGCACACTACAATTCCTCTAGGTGTTTCTCTTCAAGTGATTTTTTCTTAGAAAATTGTATCTCTTCTCGTATGCAATCTTCATCAATTGACTTCTATGTTTCATGCTGCATCTCCTCTTGCAAACAAGTTTCTTCCAACGATCTTTGCATTGCGCGCTAGAGCTCTTCCTTGGCACGATCCTCCTCCAATGAACTCTAGGTCTCCCTCTGTACCTCTTCATGGATCCGGGCCTCCTTAAGAGATATTTGTGTCACTTGTTGCACTTCTTCATGGATCCTAACCTCTTTGACTGATGTTTGCTTCATGTGCTACAACTCTTCACATGCTCTTTCTTTTATAATGGCCCTCTGCACATCATGTAGAAATTCTTTTTGCTGGGAAGTATCAAATTTAGGAGGGGCTTGTGTTACCTTCCTTATCTTCGCCTCTAGCTTATAACCTTAGCTCTCACATGCTCAAAGTCCACTCTTGTCTTCGCTTATCCTTGGGTTACCACCCATACATCGACTTCTTCATATTTCTTCTTATTTCTACATGGATCTGCATGCACCATATTGGAATGTGCCTTCTTTTCTTCCCACTTCTTCACTAAGTTTGGACAGTCTTCTATGACATGTGTTGGACACACCTACCACACTTATACCAAGGGGGGGTGAATGAGTGTGAGGATATTTTTCCCAAAACTTCCCTCTTACACAAAAACTTCTTAGTTAACATTCAACATTTATTCATTACCCATTGCTATCATTTATAACCAGTTAGATGTGAACATATATCAACAACATATATCAGCAATATACCATCAAAAGGTCATCATCATAAGGTGTTAATGTTTATTCCATTATTATAGTTCTTTTCATTTCATAAGATAAGAGCATAATAAGAACAAGATCACTGAGAAATACACATCCACAAGAGACACAACATTTATCCTGGGAAATCCTCTAGGGGATCCCAAACCTTACACAAAAACTTTAGTTAACATTCAACATTTATTCATTACCCATTGCTATCATTTATAACCAGCTAGATGTGAACATATATCAACAACATATATCAAGAATATATCATAAACAATGGTCATCATCATAAGTGTGTTAATGTTTATTCCATTATTATAGTTCTTTTTCATTTCATAAGATAAGAGCATAATAAGAACAAGATCACTGAGAAATACACACATCCACAGACACAACATTTATCCCTGGAAATCCTCTAGGGAAGAAAAAAAAAAAAAAAAAAAACCCAACAAAAACTTCCTTATCATAAATAGCTTATACAATGTTCAAGAGATAACTCAAACCAATACGTAGTGTCCTCCTCAAGAGATGTGCCACCCCTTCTTCTCCTCTCCAACTTGAAATTCGCAAATTGCCCTCATAAGAGAATGAGCAAGAAGTGTGTCTTAGAAGTGAGGCTTAGCCTCTCTTATTTATATCAACTGGCATGTGTGAAAGGTCACCATCCTCAAGTGTATTCCACCTTCACTGGGTGGTAAACCCACCCTTTAATTAACACTCGAATTTCCATTATAAATCCATTGGGGCTCTAATTCTTATTCAAAGACTTGTATTTCCTTCCGATGACCAACTGCGAAAAGGGGATTTGGTCCTTATATTACCACGACATGATTAATCCTCAATGGGGATTAATCCAATAACAATAATAATATTAATAATACGATTAATCCACAATGGGATTTAATCCAATAATAATAATGACATGATTAATCCACAAATGGGATTTAATCCAATAACAAAATAATAAGAATGCTCAGTAGCTACATTATTTTCCAACACTCTTTAACAAGAAGGGTTTCTTCTTATCATCATCGTGTGTGAGAGAGGTCCAGATCATCGGGTGGCATAAGGAGGACAGTATCACAATATCATCTTGAACAATATTCAGCACATTTACGAGTCATCTAAGTTTTCTTCATCAACAACATCATCATTCTCTAAAGAATGTTATCATCATCTCGTGATCAAATATGTATCAGTAAAAATGATACCTCATCACATCACTAGGCTGGCATATCATAGTACTACACTAGCTCACCGTCACAATGCTGTTGGTAGCTCAAGAAGTCAGTCATCATCTCGTTTTACGCCTAACAACTAGGTCGGAAGTGTAACATCATCATCTCGCTAATGCCTAACAACCAGGTCGTAGCATGACTTCCATCTTGCTTTACTTCTAACAACTAGGTCAGAAGCAAGGAACACATCAACATCTCGGGCTTTACCGCCTAACAATGAGGTCTGTTTAGGAATCATCTTGCTTTATGTCTAATAACTAGGTCAGAAGTAAAGGAATCAACGACGCTATGCTTTAATGCCTACCAACTAGGTCATAAGCATAACTTCATCTTGTTTTACGCCTAACAACGAGGTCAGAATCAAGGATCACACAAAGGTCATGCTTTACATCTAACAACGCAGTCAGACGCGATGACCATCTTGCTTTACGCCTAACAACGAACGAGGTCAGAAGCAGGATCACACAGCGTCATGCTTTACGCCTAACAACCCAGGTTCGGGCATGACTCATCTTGCTTTTTACGTCTAACAACTAGGTCAAAATAGTGGATCACATGGCCATGCTTACGTCTAACAACGCAGGTCAAAAGCATGACTCCATCTTGCTTTACGCTCTAACAGCGAGGTCAGAAGCAAGGAATATACCTACTCCCCCTTTCGTGGAAGGTCCTTTCGGACAATACAAATCTTATCTCGAAATTTTTCAAACTTTACACGGTGATAGAGGTTGAATATCACATCAAAGAACTCGCCTATCCGCGGCAATGTAATCGGAGTTTCAAGGTCTTCTGTACCGTGGTCGATGAAATGATAGTGGATCTCTATGTGCTTCGACTGGAACACAGATTCTCTGTCATTTTATTACAGCTTTGATTGTCACATAGAATTATGCTGCTCATCTCCAAATCAAATAGACTGTCAAAGAACTTTTGAATCCATATAGTTTCGCAGCTAGCAAAACATGCATCAATGTAGTCTCATTGTTGTGCTGAGAGCAATACTAGATTGCTTCCTACTTAATGACATCATAGTTGATCTCAAACTAAACAACATCCGGAAGTGCTTTTTTTTTTTTGTCAGCAATGCTTCCTGCTCATTCTGAATCAGTGTATCCACTTAGTGTGAATTCATGATCTCCATGATAGCTGATTCCATAATCCATTATACCTTTAATGTACCTCATCACAAGTTTTGTAGCCACTAAATGAACACATCCTCGACCTACCAGATACTCACTCAAGGTGTTCACCGCAAAACAGACAATTGGTCCGGGTGGTTCGGCTACCATCACATCCAATAATCTGTTTGTATAAAGTGGCATCTATCAAATCTAACGGCATCGACCAACAACTTCAACTTTGCTTCCATGGGTGTATTCATGGACTTGTATTCGAGCATGTCAATCTCTTCAAGATTTCGACTGTACTCCCTTGGTTAAGGAAGATTCTTTTCTGACTGGCCATACCTCAAGACCTAAGAAGTAATGCATTGAGTCATGGTTCTTTCATTTCAAATTCAGCAAGAAGTCTCATATATCTCATGCATGAGATTTCTTCTAGTTAAGAATAAGTCATCCACATACAGTACCAGTATTAATCGGTTCATTCTCCATGATCTTGAAGTAGAGATTTGAATTTGCTTTATTCTTTGGTAAAGCCCAAGCTCGCTAAGAAACTTTCTATATGGCCATACCAAGCTCGGGAGCTTGCCTCAATCCGTAAAAGGATTTCTTCAATCACGCATATGAGACTTCTCGCCTTCAACCTCAAATCCTTGGGGTTGCTCTATATACACTTCCTCTTCAATGACACCATCTGTAAGAAAAGTTGTCTCTACATCCATTTGATGCAGCCTTCCATTTCATCTATAAACAAGAGCGCAATGGTTCTGATTGAAGTGTATCCGGCCACGTGAGCTAATGTCTCTCTTCATAGTCACCATTCCTTCTTCCTTCCCTCGAAAATCCACGAGTTACAAATCTTTCTTTATATTTCAATACTTCCATCAACAATATGTTTTATTTTGAAGAGCTAACTGTAGGATACCCCATCTTTATTCTTCGATCTGGGAACTATTTCCCATACTTCGCTCTTCATTATGGATTGGTATTCCTCCTGTCATGGCATCTCCCCATTCCTTCTTCCGGATGGCCTCTTCAAAGCAGCTGTGGGTTCTTCATCATAGATTGCACATCAAAGCCGTGTATTTGGAGAATGGCTTTGGTCTCTTTCAATTGCCTTGTGGTTCCTTCTCGAACACCATACTTCTCTCCATCTCTGAATGTTTCCTCTCTTGCCCAAGCAGATTTTTTATGGGAGAAGGTCATTTTAGGATGTTCTTGAACTTCTGTGATGTCAACCCCACAATAAATCATTCTCTGTGATGCATGTCATGGATTTGGAATGCCAACCTATACAATAAAATCTTGAACCACTGGTCATTGTCCCATAATGATTTTATCTTTCTTCTTCTTAATCTCCTTTGATTTCCATGATACACCGGAGATTCCTAATTAGGATTTTGAAAACCTTGGGTAGATATCGCTTTTGATCTCTCGTTAGGGACCTTGCATTTGTCCCAATCGGATGTAATGGCTCTTCTACTTCATAAAATTTTCATGTCAAGGGATTCATCCCTGAATGTTGTCTCTAGTTGCACGATCTTTGTTTCTTCATTTGTGAGCCTCTTCACACTATTCATATTGCTTCGCACATGAACCAATATTGTTCTTCATCATCTCTACCCATTCCATGGAACATATGTAACCTCGTACTATCTTGATTCGCCATCCTCAACCTCAAACTCTATCCTCCCATTTAACCATCGAGTAATCAACTCTCACACCGACACTTCTCCTTGGTGAAGCAGTACCGATTCACCTTTTTCTCACTCATCTCTTTCTCTATCTCTACTTTTCTTCTACTCCAATCTCCTCACTATTTTCTATTCTTTCTTCTTAATTAAAAATGCTTAAGGTGGTACAAAGGGGGTTAAGTCCATATTCTTCTTATATTTCTTGTGAGGTGACCTAGAGAGTTTCATGCTTGCACCTCGCACACATCTGGCCAATTGCCAATTATTCTCCCCACCAATTAGGAGTCTCCATCTCCCTCTCCCTCTCCCACTTCACTTCATTAACCTCATATTCCCTCTAATGTTGTGGCACTCCACAAAATCCAATGGGTTCAAACTTCATTACTTGGGCCCCTGGGATTACTAATACTACTACTACTAATTGTATCCCCACTGGACACCCTACTATCGACACCACACTTCTTCGTGGGCCTATCTTCGCTTGTGCTCCACTTTGGCACAAAACATTCTTCTGCACTTCCTCTTGGTGCAGTCTCTTTCTTCTCTTCATCCCGAAGCCCACCCCTCGTCAGGTAATACTCTGCTAACTTCTTTCCACCTTGCTAAGAAAGGGAATCTATATGCGAAGTCTGGTGAGGATAAGGCGAGGTATCCAGATGCATCCAAATAAAATATTAAAGGTAAGTCAGTTGTATGTTGGATTTGTGCTAAATACCATTATTCCAAAAATTGTTCATTCAGTGGGTGTCTTACAAGTCTTGAACATAGTTGGGGAAGAGAAACCCTCATCAAACCAAGAGAAAGACTTCGCAAGACTCAACTATGTTTAGGTAGAGCTGAATGGATAAATCACACTTGTGATGGTTGATAGTGGTGCCACACATACTTTCATGAAGGAAGAAGTTGCTTCAAGGATTGGATTGAACCTTGAGAAAGATAAATCCTCCTTCAAAGTAGTAAAATTGGAAGTGGAAAGAGTGGTTGACCTTGTGATTGAGGTCACCATTAAGCCGAGAAGTGGAGTGGATATGTTAACTTCACAGTGCTTCCCATTGGTGGATGATGGTGTAGTGAAAACATTGGAAGGGAGGTTCATTAGGTTGGAGGCCTTGGTGACCGTGACAATAGAAGCGATGGATAAACTTTTGAAAATTTGGGCGAAGGAACTATCTGTTCAAAAACCAAACAAACCAAAGAAGGAAATGAAAGGTTTAGACAATAGCAAATGAATACTGACAACAAGTTGCATGAAGGAAACACCATACTTCTTGGAAACAATCATCTTGCATGAATCAGACTTGGAAATTGAACAAGGCAACAACAAAGGTATGGTGATTCATGTTGTCTACAATGTTAGGGCAATGAAATTCATGTATTCCTTTGTTAATGTACTTAACTAGGAGGTATGGTGATTAATGTTGTCTACAAAGTTTGGGCAATGAAATCCAATTTGGGACATTTGGAGGCAGTGGCCTTGACAACCACCCACCTTCCCCTTTTGAATTATTGTGAATCTGCAATGTAGCTCATTGCCCAAAAGAAGGTAGTGGAGCCTTGGGTGCCTTGGAAAATGTTCTTTGGAAAATTCACTAAGTAATAGTTTAAGATATAGAGAACACTGTGACCTTCATTCAACTGTCATCTTTCTTTGAAGACAAATCAACAAAAAATGAAGTTGGGCGCAAGGGTGGCAGTCTTGCATCTACAAAATTTCATGACAAGTTGGGATCTTTGGCAAGTTGTGGTTGTGACTTGGGCGTAGAAAGGTGAAGTCCATGAAGAATTGCATTGTGGAATCTAGGAAGTGGCATTTTGGTTCGACAACATGGGATAGACACTTTCATGAGGTAGGAAATAAGTTGAATTAGCTACTTGACTTGTCTAAATCATGAACTCGGGGGTGCTGAAACATGGAAACATGAACACTAGGAATATTGTGATGATGATTTTGTTGAACAATGTGAAAAGGTTGAGGAAGTAAACCGTGGATGTGTAAGTATGAACAATAATGTTCCAAGGATGGTAGGATTTTTTCATAGTTGTTGGGGACGAAAACACCTTTAAGTGGGAGAAGATGTAACGTCCATGTCTTGTAGTAGGCATTGGGCACCCCTACATGGCCGCTTCAACAGTTCAGACGAGTGTGTGATGGGTGCAAACCAACAAGTTGCATGTCTGTCGACACTATCCTCAGATGACCTTGGCATAAAGAGGGCATATTGGTTCATATGTGTCAATAGAGTTGCAAGTGTGAAGGTGCAATAGGTAGTGGAGTTGCACTACGATAGACCAACCCAATTGGAATACGCAAGTGCATGACAGACAAATGTGGTGACAATTGGGCTAGATAAGACATGACAAACAAAGTTGTGACCAAAGGAATTCACTGCGACAAAGATTGCGACCAAGGAAGTTGGGCGGCTGGATGATTTCCCAAGTTAAGGGGTGCATGTCCACTTTTCCCCTTTTTTGCGGTATCGGTTGCAAATGCATTAAAGACAAAGTTGTTGGTTTGGGTCCACTTAGGCTTTGGAGGGCATGCAAATAGCCATGACTTGTCGATTCGATTAGAGGCTTCGACAAGTATAAAAGAAGGGCACGTGCCAGTATGAAAACCATCAAAGTGGAGAGCTAAGTACAAGGGAAAAGGCTCTATAGTTGAAGAGTTGTTGCGACAACTGTTGTGTTGAAGAATGAGAGCTGCAGGAGGTAGGCTTGCAGGGAAAATATAATGTTAAGGATGGAAACTTATCTCAAACTGCAGAGAAACCTTGATGAATCTTACTAGTCCTTAATATGCAAACTATAAAATGTCATGATATTTTTGTAAAATATTCAAATTTCTTTAAGGATTTTATATATAGTTTCTATAAAATTTGCTATTTCTGTGTAAAAAAAATTATTCTATAAAATTTAAATGACCACTTTTAGAAAAATGGAAAATGGAGAATCTTTTGGGAAAAAGAACGGAAAAATAACCCATGGGAGATATATAGCCCCTAAAATTTTCTATGCTGCGGTGCATCAAGGTTTGTACAGCGCAACAAGGAGACATCTCTCAGGAGCCAGCCCTAGTCAATTGTTGATACTATAAAAGAGCTACAACAGTTGTCGAGTCGGTTAGAGGCTTTGACAAGTATAAAAGAAGGGCATGTGCCAGTATGAAAACCACCAAAGTGGAGAGCTAAGTACAAGGGAAAAGGCTCTATAGTTGAAGAGTTGTTGGGCGCATTAACCCAAGCAGGTTGAAGAATGAGAGTCGCAGGAGGTAGGCTTGCAGGGAAAATATAATGTTAAGGATGGAAACTTATCTCAAACGGTAGAAACCTTGGTGAATCTCTCACTAGTCCTTAATATGCAAACTATAAAATGTTTGGTGATATTTTGTAAAAATATTAAAATTTCTTTAAGGATTTTATATATTTTCATTAAAATTTGGTTATTTCTCGTGTAAAAATTATTCTATAGAATTTTGGTGAATCAATTTTAGAAAAATGGAAAATGGAGAATCCGTTTTTGGGAAAAGAACTAAAAAATAACCCATGGGAGATATATATAGCCCCTAAAATTTTCTTATGTTGCAAGTGCATCAAGGTTTGTGTGCAACAAGGAGACATCTGGGTGGTTGTGCCCTAGTCAATTGTTGATACTATAAAAGAGCTACAACAGTTGTCGAGCTCCCCTCATTGTACTTTGATTGTAATTATTCTCTAATAAAAACCTAATGCACCTGACTAGGGTGCTTGCCTACTTGTGTTGTGGCATGTTTCTTTATTGCAATGTTCACTGGTTTATACATCATTAAGTATTGAAAACACATCTTTGGCCTAGTTGTTAAGGTCTTTTGTTTGGCTTAACATTTGTAGTCTAAAGCGGAGATATGGGCAGCCTTTAGACAAGGAAGCGTAGTCTACTTTCTGGTAGTTGTAGGTTGGCCAAGCCCCTGCACCAACCACAAGGTAATGGCATACGATCGCCAAGGTTCTGGAACACAAAGTTTCGTGCATGAGGCAGAGGCAAGCCTTCGGGTTATGACACTATGCCTTTCCCTTTAGTCAAAATGGATACTAATAGAGCATAAGCAAAGCAATGAGGATTAGAAGTCACATATTCATTATTGATATTAAACAACTACCATTAAGTGAGAAATGCAAGGTCCTTTGAGAAATAGAAAAAGTGAGTTTATTGATTGCTTCACTAGCATGTATCAATATTGATTTATTTACTAAAGAGAATTTGATCCAAATAAGAGTTTACTGATAAAGTTTGCACAACCACACTCTCATAACAAGATCAATTTATATACTATGTATTTAATAATTTATAAAGTAATATATTGAAGTTTGCACAACCACAGTCATAACAAGATCAATTTATATATATATATTATGTATTTATTAATTTAAAAGTAATGTACTTATTAAATCAAAAGGGAATTAAATTCAATTAATAATTATAAATGTTATGTGAATTAAGTTTATCCTTAGTGGTCGGGAGAAATTATTATTATCTTCTTCATCCAGATTTAATTCCTATTAATAATGTGAACTTTTACTAATAATACTACTTTTTATCCAAATTCGATTTTTCATTCAGATTCGATTCTAAAGTGTGGATGCTCTCTGTTATTTTAATTGAACTTGAATTACAGTCATGTAAATCAGGGGTCGTGTCAGAGTCATCTTCTTGTCTCCAGTGATGAGAAATTCATCTACATTTCTCTCTGTTCCAGAGAATTCACTGTATTTTATGTGCCCGACAAATTTAGCAGCTGGGTGCCAACATCTGACATTCACAAAATTTATAAGTGTTTTTATGTGTTTGCCAATATTCCTCAACAAAAACATGCAGGGAGAGTGGAGGAATCCTCGTCACCATCAATCTAAATGGAGCCCACAAGATCTTTGACAGACGATGGGACCTTTCTTTGTTATGTCTCTTTACATGGCAAACATCAGAGTTGTCATTGTTATGGCAAACATTGTGTACTAAGACTCAAAAGGATTGTATATGCATCCTTTCAAAGTATAACTTTTCACAGTGATTGGATATCTGGCTTTCATTTTTATTATTCCCAAAACAGGTGGGAATAGATTAATCTCCTCCAGCACTAAGTAATGGGAAAAATACATTGCAAAGTTTTCATGTGGTTTAGAAAATTTGAGAAAGTTTAAATAATAAATTTAAACTACACCAATTGTGAGTTTTTTAATCTTTTCTTGTTCGTTGAGGTGGTATGGTTAGACCATTTTAACCTTTTCTTGAACACTTTTGTTAAAAACGTAATATAAAGCAAAGACTCTGATATATGGGAAAACATTAACAATGTTGACAATACAAGGGATTTTAATGGTCTTTCATTTAACTTTGCTTGTAACTTAGGGATTTTGATTATGTCCCATTATCATTCAAGTGTTTTTCAATGGGTTAATTTGGTTTTGGGGATTTGTCATTGGTATTGTGTTTTATCATGGTTATATTTAATTGGTGAGTTTGGTTTTTGCGTTAAGAATTAAGTTTCTTTTGTCGTTTGTTGGTTGTGCCTTTGTATCATGCTTCTATTTTTGAATTTTTATTGCAATGATTTTTCTACACAGCACGAAGTGAACGTGGCCTGGTGTCAAAGCCCACAATTAGTTTTACCTCTTGGTTAAAATTGTGCATGGGTTTATTGTTTCTAGTTTTATTTAATAGTTTGTTGTTTTTTATTGTGTTTTTTTTTTTTTTTTTTTTTTTTTTTTTTTTTTTTTTTTTTTTTTTTTTTTTTTTTTTTTGTTGGTTTTTGGTTGGTTGGGTGGTGGTTTAATTTAGCTTGCTTGAGTATTTATTGATATTCTTGACCTTTATTAGGTCATTGTGGTTGTTTTGTGAAACTCATTAGTTGATTAGTAGCATGTCCATGCATTGGATTTTGAGATTGTTATGTTGACTCATTTATAAAAAAAATTGGTCTTGCATATGGATAAATTCAGTCGCATTGGAGAGGTGTCACCACTAATTGATTTCATTTGTTCTGCTTTTAACTCAAAGTCATGCACCCTTTTTTTCAAGGAAAACCCATGGAAAAACCCTAGGCACTTCTCAGACGTTATGGTACCAATGTAAACCCATTGATGTTGATTACAACACTTGATCCAATAGGGGTATCAAGTGAGACATGCAAAAAAGGAAACTAGTTTAGGGGATTAACCCTGATACCTCCTGCATGGAGTTCAAAGCACTAACCACCGAAGCCAGCCCAATTGATGTGTAAACTCTTATCTTACTCCTAAAAGAATGAAAGAAATTTGTAATCTTCTCTTGAATTTGAAAGGACTAATGCTATTTGGAATGAGAAATTTATATCTCAATGCTTGGCTTTCCTTGTTTTGTTCTCATAAATGGTTAAGTCTTACTTGAATTAGTGGATCCATCCACTCATTGATTCATAATGGATTTCAAGTCTAGCTTTTCTTCTAATATTATGGCAATTTACTTCCTACATTTGACGAAGACTCATTTAGTTTGTGTAACACCCTATTTCCCAATTTGTAATTAATCATAGTCAGGAATTACCATGCTAATGCATGAGGAAAATGTAAAATGTATTTTTTACGAAGTCGCCACAATCGATCAGTAATGTATTATTGTTTGAGTTGCCAATAACTGACTGTGGGGGTGAAGCCTTGAAAGTACTGGCCATGATATCACTAGAGGAAGAATGTGAAAACCATACAAGAGGGTTCATATATCAAATAACCCCAAATCTTCATGATAAGGATAACAAACCTCCTTTGAATCCCAAGGAAAGGAAAGCAGTCAATGAAGAAAGAACGGTGGTTGAATCACCAACCACCACCCCATGAGTGGAAACATGGGTTGTCAGCCCGAAGTACTGCAGGGACTTGCAAACCTGAGTTTCTTTTTGACAGAAGGAATAGGATAGGTCGGCGAAATCGTCCAAGATAAGAGGGACACAAGGGAGAGGAGAAGGAAAACAGAGACAAGAACGAGAGCTTGCAAGGGAGAGGCACGAAGCTCTCCAACAGATCACGAACATAAGGCCGTGAGCTTGATGCCGAAGAGCATATGAGAAACCTCGCCGAGGTCACAAACGAGTGAGAAAGCTCTGAGTTGCAGAAAACAGGACCCGAACAGAAACTAAAACAGAGAGAGAACCCTCGAGAAGAGTGAGAGTTCCCTGGTGATATCATGGCTTGGCACGGGGGTGGCCAGAGTGCTAATATTGAAT